>APFE030705955.1:183554-200245 GCA_000404065.3 Pinus taeda
ACCACAAGAAATGTCTAATTTTTTTAGTCTGTTGGAAAAATTGAATTTTGTCATTAATATCACCCTCTAAGCATTAATATCCAGAGGTATCTTTGTCATTACCTCTGGATCTGTATAGGGATCTTTGTCACTAATATCACCCTCTAAGCATTAACATAAGATATAAAAAGCATACCATGTCAAGTCAATATTTTGTTTGAGTGATGCGTACATTTTTAGGAGGGTCATGATAAAGGAGTTCGACAAACAATGTCACTAACATCAAGGTACATAGAGGGATTGGTGCTCTTGATTAAATACGAGTTCCATACCCAAATACATGACAAAATTCAATGGAAACATTGCAATCCCCCAATCCTGAAATCCTGAAAAACCGATAAGTCTGATGGATTTTGAATGAAATCTAAAATTCTACTTTCTCCATATGAAATCCAATGAAGTCAAAACCATTCTCAAACATCCCGAGTCATTTCATGGTAATGTTAAAAATTTAAGTAAAAGGATGAAAATGAAGATCAAGGAGAATGTCACATTTACTTTAAGAATTTAACATTACCATGAGTCGCATATCAATACTAGGGCCATAGGCTTGATCATTAAGCTGCCCCACTCAAAACTTATTTGTTTCTTTGAAAAAAAATTGCATTTGGAACATCACTACAAAGAAAAATTGCAAAAAAAAGCTAAACGCTCCCGAAAAAGCAGGGAGCGTTTTTTTTAGAGAGTGGGCTCCCGAAAACGCTCCCTCCTCGAGAGCATTTTCGAGAGCGCGCTTCGGAGCCACTCTTGCTCGGAGCGCGAATTGGGAGCAGGAGCGAGAGGGGGAAGGGCGCTCCCCTGCAACCCTGATCCAATCAGTGCCACAATCTATCCACCAATGAGCTGTAAAAAAATAACAACAAAGATTATCAGTTTGCAATGCCAAACATATAAAAGAGAACTAGCAAAATTACAAGCTAAGTTCTAACAATTTGCACTTACAAGGCATTTTCTTGTCCTTGAGACGTTGGCTTGAGCTGAATCCAAACATGTCAGATGCTTCCTTGTACATATCTCGTTGTATGTTGATTTTATCTTGAATATCTTGATTCGGGGACATCTTCTCAATGCATATCATGACACCTCAGGATCTCTTTGAATGTTAGACCCCTTATTATAGAATAAGCTCGGATTGAGATATGCTCCTGTTGCATGCAATGGTGAATGTAGTTGCTTGTCCCACCTGGAATCAGGTATTTTCCATATAGGGAGATGTTTAGATTCATTTCCCTTATAGAAAGTCTTTATGGCCTCTTTGGCCTTGTCCATGCCCACATAAATATATCCCATTGCAGGTTTCTCTCCATTCATCAATCTCAAGACTTTCACAAGGGGCTCAGTGAAGCTAACAATCTCAGTGACTTTGTCCCACAAACTATCACCAAAGACAAATGCTTTCATAGACAATTCTTCTGGTTTTGTGCTATCTTTCCAAAATACCCATTGTTGGCTACAAAACATTCTTCTCAAAGCTTGGTACTCACACAAAAGGCTTTCGAGGGAAAGAAAGTTTGTAGCAAACAGAGTGACATTTGGGCAACTAAGCTCACCCTTGTGAATTCCCTCATAAGGTTCAACACCCAAGCATGATTATAAATATACTTGGTAATTTGTTTGCATTCTTGCACAACATCTTGCACCCACTTTAACTTCCCAGTGTCCTTTAGTATCAAGTCTATGCAATGGGCAGTGCACGAAGTCCAAAAAATGGTGGGATATTTGGCATAAAGAAACCTTCTAGCTACCACATAATTTGTTGCATTGTCCGTGATTACTTGAACAACATTTGCAACACCAACTTCCTCCACCACATCAGCCAACAAAGTAAAAATCAAATGTGCATCTTTTACATGTGTAGATGCATCAATGGATTTTACGAACATGGCTCCTTTAGGGCAACTTACAAGAAAATTTATTATTATTCTCCCCCTCTGATCTATCCACCCATCAGACATAATTGTACAACCTATAAATTTTCCATGAGCTTTTAATGCTCTCCAATTATTCCTTGACATACTCAAGCATTATAAGATGGGGTTTTGTATCCAGGGCCGGCACTTGCAATGGCATCCACCATGGGCTGATAAAAATAAGACTTCGCATAGTTGAATGAAAGATTGTTATTGTACCAAAACCTCCGCACTGCCATATATGCCTCCCTTCTCTTCTTTTCATTAAAACTATCCAAAGTTGGTTGAGAACCTGGAGTTGTACAAGGATTGAAGAAAGAAGAGGTTATACTCCTATTTTCCACAACACTTGAAGAGAAGTTACCAATACCTGGACTTTGACTTTGTGTTTCACTCTGAGATGAAGATCTACTTATACCAACAATCTCATCCTTCATTTTTGCCCTCTTAGAACTTTCTTCTTTAATGGCTTCAAAAGCAACTGCCATTTGAGTAGTGACTTCATCAGGGCAATTTTCACAACATCCCACACCATTCCCAGGAATTCTAGATAGGTGGTATTTTAGTCTATTTATGTCTGCATGCATTGTGGGATTGCAATAATTGCACTTGACATGGTGGCCATTACCGGCAATGATTCGTTGACCATGTGCCCATGCTGGATCACAAGACTTTCTAAAACCCTTTGGTGTCATGGTTACAAAATTTGGAAGAAAAAAATAAATTTTTAAAATTTAATTGATATTTTTTTTGTTTTTTAAATTTTTTTTGGTTTTTAAATTTTTTTTAATTAACAAATTCTTTTGGGCCTTGTGACTGATTTTCTCAGCCACACAGGGCCGTTGTGTGGCTGAGAAACTCGGCCAAAGGGCCGGCGCACTGAGGAGGACTACCTCCTTAGCCGGTAAACCCTGTGGTTGAGTTTCTCAGCCACACACTAACCCCGTGTGGTTGAGAAACTCAGCCACATGACCCTGTGGCCGAGTTTCTTAGCCACACAACGACCTTGTGTGGCTAAGAAACTCAGCCACAAGGCCCAAAAAAAATTGCAAATTACAAACAAAATAAAACAAAACAAACAAACAAAAAAGATGAAAACCCAAAAAAAAAATATTGAATACAAAAAATTTAAAAAAAAATTACATGGAAAACATTCAAACAAGGTTCATGAGGCCTACCTAAAGTTGGGTCTGATCTGATGAAGCATCCTTTAGCCTCCTTCGGCCTCCTCCAGGAGCTCCTTCATTGTGCAATGGAGTCACTCAACACTCATCGAAATGAGCCAAACACTCAAATGACAAATGGAAGGGAGAGAGGTGCTTATAAAGCATTTCTTTGCCTCCAATTTCCCTTTCCCTCCGCCTCATTTCCAAAAAAGAAAAGAAAAATCAAAAAAAAAAAATTGCAATCTGAGGATCAACGGGTCTTATAAGGGTCTGATGTGGGTCTTATGCCAAAACCGCGAGTCTTATATGGGTAGACGGATTTAATGCGAGTTTGGTAGGGTCCAAGTCTTAAGCGCGGGTTCTATGCAAGTGACCCGGCTTGCTATAGAATCCGCCAAGACACACAGGTACTCGCAGGTCTTATGCAGGTGGTGCTACACTGATTTTTCATGAAACCAATCTTTGAGATCTTTATATTTCTTCTCTGATGCTTCATTCTTTTGTTGAAGTTTCATGATTTCTTCCTTCAATCGCTTTATTTGCATCTACTCATTGTCTTGTGTTCTTCTATATTAAATAATCATCCACACCTTGGACAACGTAAATTGCACTTTTTTAATATATGTGTCAGTGTTGCGAAAATCGCGATATTATCGCGATAATATCGAAAAGTAGCGATTTTTTGAGTTTGGCGATATTATTGCCCACTTTTTACATTAATTTTTTTTCGCAAAAAATCGCGATAACTTGAAATAATAGCGACTTTTTCGTATTACCAAAAAAAAATTGTGCCGGTTTTTTTATGAGGAGGAGGTGACACAACCTACCCAAGCTACCCCTGTCACTAGTAGAGGACGTGGTCTACCTCCTGTAGCTCCTAGTTCTTCAGCTTCTAGAGCACAGCAGAGTCCACTGCCAACTCCACCGGCGTCGCCATCTAGAGGGAAAGCTATTGCATTTTCTCACAAGAGGGGCAGAGGAAATCAGTGGTATTAGTTATTTGGTTCATTTCATTGTATGACATTATGACTCATGATATGAGATACATTATTATATTTTTTGTTGATATTTTAAGGCTGAGTTGGGACTTAGGAGTCAGGACTGACTATTCAGGACATGATTCATTGTTATGTGTGATGTAGCACTAGAAATGATATTACACATCTTATATATTAGTTCATTTATCATATTTATGTGTTAATGTATTTATTTTATGTTGTAGATGCTTTAGATATTAAAAAATTGAAAAAAATTGAATATTTTTGTATTTTACGATTTTTTCCCAATTATTTCCTGATTTTTACAATTTTTTTCCTCGTCTATATTATCCCGACAACGATTACTGCAACGTTGATATGTATACCCAATTTCGTTTAGACAACTTGGACATTTAGTCCAAAATAATGATTGTTGTGTGGAACTCGTCCTAACTTCCTTCATCATTTTTTATTTGGACTCCATGTGGCCTATGGCGATGAACTTAGGATAATCTTATAATGAATTAAAGGGTCGTGATTAAAAAACATCACTGAACTCATGCGGCTTTTGACCCAGGTAAGACAGCGAGGAAATCAAACTGTAGGGACATAGAAATGGTCGAGTGGTCAGGGACAGACTCATACGGGACAACAAGAGTAGACGGATAGGACAGTGAAGGAGGGTGGCGTCGGGCCAACAGCATATTACGTGGACGACAATGGTTGCTAGTGATGGACAATGCAATCGTGCAGGGCGTGGGTAGATTGAGGCAGAAGGAAGCAAACCGAGGAAATGGTCTTGAATCTCTGGAACGATGACTTCTGGTCGACAAAGCAAGCAGCAGCGGTAAGTGGTTGCAAGGGAGCGATTAGCAACTCATCCAAACTAGTGAGACAGATTTCACAAGAAAGAATGGTGGTGCGAACGTCGGCAGAACAAGGCAATGGCGTTGTTGTGGGGAGAGTGGAGAGTGGGGTGGCATGGAAGAAATTGTGGTAGCAAGTCAACAGATTAGGCTACATGGCAACTGAGTTGTGAGGGCGACGGTAGCGTTGGACTATCGAGTCGAGCTGCAGAAAATTTGAGTTGTGTCGAGGGGATGCTTTCAGTGTTTTGTGCCTTCGATTGTGGACCGCAGGCAAGGCTGCTTGCGTCGGCCTAGTAAGCCGGTAAGACGTTTTTTTTTAATAATTTTTATTTAATTTAATTTAATTTTTTTATTAATTTCCTTTTTTTATATTTTTTTAAAGTTTTTTTTCCTTTTTTTTCTTTTCTTTTTTTGATATTTATTTTTTGTAATATACCCTCTTTCTTTCCACACACACAAATATATAAATATGTGTGTGTGTGTGTGTGTAACGTTTTTTTAATGGCAGGTCTGATGATGAATGGAGGATCTCCAAAAAAAATTATAGCGAAACACCCGAGTTCTGACAACAACGAAATTGACAGAGAGTCGATGGCCAAAGGCTAGAATCAGCCAACGTGGCTTTGATACCAATGAAACGAACAAGGTTCGTATACTTAGAGGAAAGTTCTATACCAATGTAACGAACAAAGTTCGTATATGCAACAGAATAATCTTCAAAATACTTCAAAGACATAAATGTCCATTGTAAGACATGTAACTATGTATTGAATATTGTGAATTGAATTGATGTAAGATGATTACAATGAGAGTGAGGGCCTGCTTATATACCCTAGGCAGATACCTCTTCACAAATGGTTATGTCCTTAGGGACATATTTTTTTCACTAACTAATTACTAATTAATCATTAATTATTATTATTGTCATTTACATTATTTGTGTTATTTTTATATATAATTTATTTGTAACAAGGGATTTCACCTAGGGCAAGAGAAATTATGGACAAAACTGGAATGAATATCTACCAAAGGCAAATGACTTTGATGCAACCACTTCACCCTTGCTATTTAGACTTTCCAAGAGCCAAAATTTTCCTCCCTAGCCAATTCACACTAAGCCCTAGCTAGTTTCTTGGCCTTAAAATGATCGAATTAGGTAAGAGAGAGAAAAGAGTAAAATTTATGGATAAAAAGTGATTTGATCACCAACAAAAGATGACCAATGCCTAGTCCTTGGGTTGATGGTGTCTATGGATGTCTACAGTTAGCTAATCCTTGCAAAGGAGTAAGGATATTTTGATGCCCTAACTATTATCTTTGTGAGGGATCAAAGGCACTTGGGAGAGCTACAAAATAAGTTCCCAAGGGGAATACTATTCACATGTTATATAATGAGTAATGCATGCAATGATGATATCTAGCTTCTATACAATTGAGTTTCAACAAATTAGGGCACAATAAAAAAAACCCTAGATTGCCAATATATTCCATACATTAGACATACAATAAAAAAATTACCAAATACAAGGTTCACTTACAATTTAACATGCATAAATAATCTATCATTGATCCAAGATAACTTCTCCAAGGACAATGGCATAGCTCCAATATAAAATTTGTTCCATAGATCACATTTGTCCACAAGTAAAGAAGGTCGAAATTCTCCTAAGAGAGGTTGAATTCTGCAAGTGATGATGAGAAATGCAATAGTCCTCTTCTCTATTTATATGAGGAGGAATAGCTCCTAATTAGCCTAAACGCCCCCAAAAAACAAGTAAAATCACAATACAAGCTTCGATTACAAGCCAACCAACTAGCTTAGACAAACTCAAGAGAAAGCCCACACATGTGAGATGTGAGGCCTCAAAAGGCTAACATCATCCAATAAATGAGCTCCATGTGGCATGCATTGAGGCTATAAGGTGCCATGAGTGGTGTAGAAGACACTAAAAATCATGATGTGATGGTTGGCCCTCAAATCTCTATCAATATCCCTCTATGGACCCCAAGATCCATTTTGGGGCACCAAAGGTGGTCTCCTAGGTCTCCAACTACACAAAATGTCCATCTTTGCTCCAACATTGAGGGCTTTCCAAGTGCTACTAGCCATCTCAAGTCTCTGAAGGTAAGGCCTCCCTCATCTAGGCTCTGGATCAGCTTCCTTCTCTCAAAGAATGATAATGTCGGCCTGGGGGCATGCTGGTCCAAGCGCATCATTCCAAAGAATCATTAAATATAGTGCAAAGTGGCAGGAGGTGCCCAAGGGTAGGTTTGTTATGCTACCATTGCTCAGAGACTCCAAGGCTCCCAGCACTTCACCTATGGGTGCCAATATGCTTCTCAAATGGCTTGGGTACCTGTGGGTAAGGTGCCCAAACCCTGGGTTGCAGAACCACCTGACAATTACAACATAAAGTCTACTGAAAGCAACCAGTCATCAGGTACAATAATCAATTTTGCATCTAAGTGAACCAAGCTTGAATGTAAAGGGCTATGTTCAAATTAGAGAAAGAAGTGGGCCCATTCCTTCTTAACACCAGACTTGCTCTCCAAGAGATGGAGGAAATGATTAAACAAACGAATTTACCTCAAGGAGAATTTTAGCCTTATGATCCCCATAAAATCATATCAGATACAAGAACCAAACAGGGCTTTGCACCCTATATACATGTGGTCAAACCAGACATTGACATACTAGCCAACAAGGACGCTCGAGAAATAGAGCAAACTCATAGTATAGAGCAAATTGCAAAATTTGGGTAATCCTCTCAGCCTCTTGTTTTGGAAACTCCTAAATCAAAACAGAAGGGTTTAAGAAGAACTTATACACAAAATCTTCAAATAATCTCTAGGACAAAGGAAAAGGATCAACAATATGGAAAGAGACCAAGAACAGAAGAAGAATGAGAAGTAGAAATACCAGTGCAAAGTGGAGAGGAAGCAATGTTGATGATTGTAGCTATAACAGGTAGTTCCACAAAAGCAAGTGTCCAAGTTGCAGGAATTGTCATTAATTGACTCTTAGACTTGGGATTTCATTTTATTAATTAATTAATTAAGTGAATGTCTTTTTATAAAGTGAGTTTAATTTAATAAAGTGCCTAGGTTTGGGTACTAGCGATTTAAGTTGAATTTTGGGCCATTGAGATTAGGGATATGGCCCAACTTAAAATTATAAAAGGAATCCAAGTGAAAGAGAGGTCACGTTAATTATTTTCTCAAGAAGGATTTTGAGAGAGAGCAGGAAAATCAAAAGAAGGACCTTTTGATTTTCTGAGCAAGGAAAAGAATTGCAGCAGCAGTGAAGGAGAGGGAAGCCATTAATTTGCAGGTTGTACAAACCATACGATTCGGCACAAATGTGATCCAATGTGGATTTTTTAGACCTAGAAATCCAAGTTTGTTGGAATTTTGTTTGTAATTTTTTTCTCAAAGCCATTTCCCAGTATGGGAACTCTTGTAAGTTCAAAAGTTATTTGATTGATGAACTAATGTTGAAGAGAAGAAAAATTGTGCATGCACAAGATTTCTTTTTTTCTGCCTTTTCTCGCTTTTCTTGCTTTTCCAAGTTTTTTTGTTGCTTTATTTGGTTAAAGAATTCTAGTAGTGTAAACTTAGCTTTGATCTATTTAACTAGGCACTAGTTTTCAAAAATCAACATGGTATCGAAGCTTGGGCTTGAAGAGAAAAGCAGATCCAATATTGTTCAGTGCAAATCTATCATATCCTAAGGTTTCAACATCAAATCTACAGAGTGCTTGAAGGATTAAGCACAAGACAACTATGGCAGTAAGCAACCCTAGGTTTGAGGACAGACTAGATGAGAGGTGGTGATGAAAACTTGGCCCTCATCAACAAGATGAAGGGAAAAGGGAAATTTTTCACCGAGAAAGATACAATGAAGGAGAAGTGTGAAAATTTCTAAATCTAACACATCAGAAACCCCTACTGCAATTACTGGTTTACAATTTCCTACTTGTTCTTTACATTAACAGGTTATTTAATTGCATAAACATCGAAGTAAACACTATTGCAACCTTCACAAATATACAGATCATGCACTGAAATAAACATAAACAATAACACAAGGGACACCGTTATTTTTGGACAATCGTCCTCGGAAAAACCCAATTCGAGAAAATCGGTGCAGCATATGGAGGGTTTGTATTATTAAGCAGATTTCTTGAATACAACTAGGATGCCAGAAATGGCTCACCCAATAGATAATATCCTTGGCAGCAATACCTCTATCCGGAGACAGATATTCCGGCAAATCAACAACCGAATGGTCAAACCCCACAGTGACTCTGGTAGTTCCCTGTGCTGGACAGCGAAAGCTGCTCCAAGCACTACTCAGGAACTGCGTCACTCCTCCAGGATCTACGTCACCCTCCTCTACTCAGAATCTGTTGATCTGCTCCCAGTTTGCCCCACAGAATCTCCCAGCGCTGCCTCTGAAGCCCTCTACAACTTCTGTGACAGCCTCTACAACGCTCTGCGTCCTTTGCATCAGCGCCTACGGCCTCTACGTCAGCCCTTCTAGGGCCTGCGTTGTCTCTCCCGGCACTTCACTGCCTCTCTGCTATGTATTCTTCTGCCTCGGATGGAAATCCCTTGTTGAATTAATTGCCCCTCACTGCAACTAATCACTAACTCGATTTCCTCAACAAACCCTGCCCCAGAAAATTGAATCCTTGATCTCTCTTGGTGTTTCTCCAACTGACCCTCAAGCCTCCTCTTATACTTTCCCTTTTGACAATTCAACGGCTAAGATTAGAACTGGCATGATCCTCGTCACTTAGAATTTTCTCACCCATTTTATATTAATGCACATTAATGTTTTTATTTTCCTAAGTTTAGACTTAGGGACCCATTAAAAATATTAAATATTTTAATATCTCTTCATCCGAATGGAATTTCTCCAAACAATTTCTGGGCCTTGGAGATCTCATGTTCCTTAGCCTCTCTAGCAAATTTCATGGCTAGATCACATCCAATGCTACCTCAAAATCAACAAGGACATCATCTTGGAAAAAAGAAAGACATGAGCAAGATCAAGTGCTTTGTTTGCCATAAGCAAGGTCATTATGCTTCTCAATACCCATAGAAGAAGAAAGGCAAAGGGAAGACACAACAAGTAGCAGCAAAGACCCAGCTAAGTGAATTTGCAACAAAGTTCAAAAATGATGTTTCCCTTGTTTCCTGCCTTTCTACCAGCACTGTTGTCGGGAGTGCTTAATACCTGGACAGTGGTGCCTCTCGCCACATGACTGAAGCACAAGAGTTGTTCAATAAACTTTCAAAGGATGACTCAGGGATCAATGTGGAGCTTAGCGATGATGCCAAGTATGCAATGAGGGGGCAAGGGATGGTGTAGTTCCAACTTGACTCAAGAGGATCATTCGATTCTCAGGAGGTGTTGTATGTGCCTGATCTGAAGAAGAACATGTTGTCCATCCCAATCATGGAGGACATAGGCTATGCAATTACCTTCAAGAAAGGGCAGGTGTTCATATGCCCAAAGGGAGCCAAGCTAGACACAGCTATGAGGATTGGAGTCAAGGAAGGCAACTTATACAGGCTATAAGGAAAGCCTGTTTAGTCATTGGTGCATGAGAGTGAGAGCCTGTGCGATCTTTGACACAGGAGGATGGGGCCATTGTGAAATTTCCACGAATGCAGCAACAGGAAATTTATCTCCTAACTTATGCAGTTTATTTGTCCTATGTAAATTAACTTACGACAAATAACGATAAATTCACTACTGTAATTTTCACAAATAAAAACGTTGTGGAAAATAAAATGCAGGAAGTGAGAAATAATCCATGGGCACACAAGATAGATGACAACATTATTTTTGGACAATCATCCCTAGAAAAACCTAGAAGGGAAAACCAATACAGCAGATGAGGGTTTTATTATTATTAATCTTCAGCATTTTAGGAGTACAATGATATGCTTGCCTGATAATTGGCAAAGCTCTAGCAAATAATAATCTCCACTGGCAAGTCCGCATGGCGTAGCTCAAGTGGCAATGGCCTTGGAAATGAAGTCTCACAGAACCAGAGATCTTGGGTTCGATTCTTGTGCCACCCTCCCCGGAAATGGGGTGAATAATGGAAATGTAAAAACTTGAAAAATAAGGTGGTCATACTGAAGCTTACAAAAAAAAATAATCTCCACTGACAAAATAATCTGGAGATACAAAATCTCTTATGCAAACAAACTCAGCATCCTCCTAGCCAACTCGTACTTCTCCTGGCACTCGCACTCCTACCCACAAATGCGCATTGGTGGCCCTGGAAAATTTGAGGAAATCCTCTCTGGAATCTTTCTCCCAAATCTTTGTTGAAACCCTGTTGTTGGTGTCTCCCTCTGTTTCAACTGCACCCTTGTTGAATCACTACAACTGGGTAAGTCGAACTGCTCAAGTATCTTGTATGTCTTCTCCAAACCCCATCGACTTACTCTTATAATCTCTCATTAAGAGATCAATGGCCATGATCTGATCACAATCGATGCCTAAGTCATCTTAACTCCTTCAACTCACTTTTCCGGAAGTTTCTAGAGCAAAATCGACTATCCTCAATTAATATGATTTAATTAACCAGTTTTCCTAAGTTAGACTTAGGAAATATTTAATTATTGGCTAATTAATCTAATTGATGTGTTTCTAAGGTGTTTCTTGTGAAACCTTTTCTGGGTTTTGGAGATCTCGTGTGCCTTTAGCCTCTTAGACACCATAGAGACTAGAACACCTTAATGTTGCTACCAAAAATTAATAGCCATTTGCATCACAAGGCACTACCCATACTGAGAGAGATGGTCAATGGACTTCAAGATTTTAGTCTAGATCATCAAGGGGTGTGCAAAGGTTGTGCGCTGGAAAGCCTATCAAGGTTTTGTTTCCTAGCAGTGAGACTCGGTCCAAAGGGATTTTAGATATAATACATTTCGATGTTTGTGGGCCTATGTTAGTGACATCACTGAAGGTGCATCCTATTATGTCACTTTCATCGATGACTTCTCAAAGAAGACCTGGATCTACTTCATTAAAACCAAAGATGAGGTCCTTAGTCAATTCAAGAAGTTCAAACCTCATGTGGAGAACTTGACAAGGTAGAAGATCAAAGTGTTGAGATCCGACAATAGGGGTGAGTATAACTCCAATGAGTTCAAAGATTTCTACAAGGATGTAGGAATCAAGAAGGAGCAAAAGATTGCCTACAACCCATAGCAAAATGGTGTTGTAGAGAGGACGAATAGATCCATTATCAGTTTTGTGAAGGACATGATCCATGATTAGAGTATGTTGATGTTTCTATGGGAAAAAGCATACAACATAGTTGTGTACTTGCAGAACATGAGTCCTCACAAGATTGTAGAGGATAAGACCTTCGAGGAAGCATTCATAGGGGTGAGACCTGAGATAGGACATCTCAGAATTTTTGGTTGTCCAGTTTATATCCACGTGCCTATGGAGAAGAGGACAAAGTCGGAGCCCTTAGGTAAGAAGCGCATTCTGATTGGATACAATGTGGATTCAAAGGCGTACAAGATCTTTATACCAGCATAGTAGAAGATAATTGTGAGCAGGGATGTCAAGTTTGATGAGAACTTGGCCTCCAAGAAATCTCATGATCTACCTACATTTGCAGAGGATATCTAGCAAGTGGATCCAAAGGGTGTGTAGTGTTCATAGACTTATAGTGCAGGGGCAGTATTCAAGGGAGGAGGGGCAATTATCCCCCTCCAAATCATACAAGAGGCCCATGTGGTTTGAGCAGACCTTGAGAGATGCCCGAGATCATGTCGAGGCTCCTAGGTGTTAGCTTTTACAGCATCGGATGTGTTCTAGCCATGAAATTTTGTGGAGAGGCTAGAATACATGAGATCTCCAAAACCCATAAATTGTTTCTGGAAATTTTGCCTAGAAATGACTTAATTAGATTATTAGCCAGTTTTTAAATATTTCCTAAGTCTAAACTTAGGGAATATGGTTAATTAATCAGAATTAATTAAGTCATGGTGTGAATGTTATAGAAACTCACACGGATCGACTTCTAGTTAATCCTAGCCATCGATTAAGATTTAATCTTGGTCGCTGGAGTCCCAATAGAGGATTATAAGAAGAAGACGATGGGTACTTGGAGAGTACACTTGAGCAGCAGTTCCTTGTGCAAATCGAGCTAGCATCAATAGAGTTCGAGCCAGAGAGGGACGCAGTGTCAGTGATCCGAAGGAAGATTTCCAGATCCGAAGAGGCAGCAACAAGAGGCTGAGTTATTCCCAGTGCAGGAACGCGCGTGTGCAGGAACGTGTGAGTGCAAGAATGCAAGTGCAAGAACGCACGAGTCCAGGAACGCCAGTGCAGGTAGTGCGAGTGTCGAGGTTGCTTAGGGAATATCTTTGCCAGATTTTCTTGCTGTTTGGATTGCCAATTGGGCATCCATAGATCTACTCAGATTTCACTACTGCACTGATTTTCCCAAGTTAGGCTTTTCCGGGGACATTTGTCCAAAAATAGCTGTGTTATTTTATGTGTGTGTGCTAGCATTTCTTCCAGTGTTTATTCTTCCACAGTTTTATTTGTGTAGGCTGCAGTGTGAGCTATTCATATTTGTTGTAGGAAACAATGAATAAATTGTTAAATTAAATTAACAATTAGGAGAATAATCTCCAGTTGTTGCAACATGATTCCATTTTTCGGAATTTTCACATGGTATCAGAGCACAGATGATCAGTCGAAGAGCTCAGTAGCGAAGAAAGAAGGAGTTTTGTTGTTCAATGTGGGCAGCAGATCGAAACCCTTAAGGGAAGCGTAGTCACTTTGCCAAGAGGACGAATTTCTGGAGGAGATTCGATTTTTCTGAGGGGCAGAAAAATTCAATCTCTCCAAATCGAGGGATTCCAAAGGCAGAGGGAGCAGCCCAGTATTTTCGCAGAGCAAATCTCTAGCTGGACGCAATAGTTTTGCAGTAGTTTGCTAGAGAAGAGCTAGCGTCGAGTGGAAGAAGAGCATACACTGAGGGAAAATTTTCCTTAGGGAACTTCTAGTCTCAAGAAGTTTGATTTCCTTTGCAGATCAGCAGTCGTTGTGTGCAGAGTTTCTCACTCCAGAAGGGAGTGCGAATAGCTGAGCAACCATGAGCAGAAGGGAAGAGGAAATTTTTTACATTTGTTGAGACGACCACTGTTGGGCTTCGTGATCAAGACAGTTCGGATGGACCTTTCAACTATGTCATCTGGAAGGCAAGGATGTCCTTCCTTCTAGATGAATATGGCTTGAAGACATATTGATGCAATGGTAGCAACTCCCACAGATGCAGATCAGCTAAAGGAGTACAAGAAGGGGATGGCACAGGCGAAGAGGTTGATCCTAGACAAAGTTCGGGATCACATTGTTTCACACATATCGGCTAAGGGAACGACCAAATAGATGTGGGAGACTCTCTCCACGCTATACCAAGGCACTTCCGAGCAACAAAAGATGTACTTAGAGGAGAAGTTGAGATGCATCAGGATGTAGAAGGGGGAAAGCATAGACACCTTCCTCACCAAGATTCAAGAGGTCTGAGACCAGTTGTCCGCTGTTGGGGCAACGCCTCAACCCACAGAGCTAGAGCGATTGGCACTAAATAGTGTCTTTGAAGAGTGGCAAGTGTTTGTCCAAAGTATTTTGGGCAGAGATACCTTGCCAAGTTGGGACAGGATGTGGGCCGATTTGCAGCAAGACCAGTAGGCAGCATCAACAAAGATAGATAGGTTGTCCTCCAGGCTGGAGGAAGACTTCGCCATGTTTGCTAATATACCTCTAGGAGTGAGGTGGGGAGATTTGGTTTTGTAGCCCCAAAGCGCTATAGATGGGCAGGATCCTTGAGGAGTCCACCTCATGGATCATTACTTGACTACAAGGGCCCACAGTATACAGTAGCAAGATGGATCAGTGACAGGGGATGCAGTCAGATGCCAAAGTGACAATTGCAGACTAGTAGCAGTCAGATACTGAGGAGCGCAGTGCAGTGTTGGCAATAGTGCAGAGTGGCACAGTAGTAGAGTCAGCAGCAACACAAATTCTTCAATAGACAGTGCAATGGCTAGTAGCAATCAGAACTCAGGAGACAAATGCATCATACCAAACACAGTTGATTCAGTATTTAAGATGTTTCTCAGTGGTAGTAATTCCAATTGCAGCAGCAACAGATAAGAGGGAGTTGCAATGCAGATGCAGGGTTAACAACAGTATGGCAATGTCAACAACAGCACAGATGCAACATATATCAAAGTTGCGCAGTGGTTGTTGGGCAGTATGGCCAGACATCAGCAGCGTGACAGGAGATGATGCAGAGACAGAGTGTTGTTACACGATGTGCTGTAGAGCACTATAACACATTCCTCGCTAAGAGGGAGTGTTAGTTTTTTGTAGCAACGATGTGTTCTAGCCACGAAATTTTGTGGACAAACTAAAATACATGAGATCTCCAAAACCCATAAATCGCTTCTGTAAATTCTGCCTAGAAATGACTTAATTATATTATTAGCTAGTTTTTAAATATTTCCTAAGTCTAAACTTAGGGAATATGGTTAATTAAATAGAATTAATTAAGTCAAGGTGTGAATGTTCTAGAAACTCACACGAATCGACTTCTAGTTAATCCTAGCCATCGATTAAGATTTAATCTTGGTTGTTGGAGTCCCAACAGAGGATTATAAGAAGTCGATGGACACTTGGAGAGTACACTTGAGTAGCAGTTCCTTGTGCAGATTGAGCTAGCAGCAGTAGAGTTTGAGCCAGAGAGGAACGCAGTGTCAGTGAGGGGCAAGGACAGTGATCTGGAGGAAGATTTCCAGATCCGGAGAGGCAACAGCAAGAGGTTGAGTTATGTTGATTTCTGGTAGCATCGGATGTGCTCTAAGCCTCAAAATTTGCAGGGAGGCTTGGACACGTATTCCACAATACCCAGAAATCGTTTTGAGAAATTCCACCCAGAATCAATTTTATTAAAATAATTAATTATTTTAATGGGTACTGTTGACTACTGGAGTAGCACCTGATGATTATGTGAAGACTCCATGCCCAAGGATGATCCAGAGGACACTTGTACCATCAGATGTCATCAGTCAACAGAGTTTTTTAGCTCTCCTTCTATCTTCTCATCATCTTTCTTCTTTGTACCCAGATTCCACACCCTGCGGGGAATTGTAATAAGTGATGCTAGTATGATGAGTTTCTTGAATTTGTAACAGGCCTATGATGTGGGACTCGATCAGCAAACGAGTACACCTTGGAGTGTTTTTTATCCGGTTAATTATCCCTTCTTTTTCAGAGGCGGATAATTCTCTGGATTTTTTCACTCATTTTTACCCCAAAGCCGAGGTGACGATTTGAAGATTGAGCCCCTGACACATCTTAGTGTCTAGAGTCGATGTATATTACCATACTAGATCACACAAAAAGTTTCGTGGAATTTGGCTAGGTCTAAGTAGGATTTTTTAATAGTTAAAAATTTCCCGCAAAACGGGATTTTTAATTATTTTTTATGTAAAGGCATAAATAAGTGGCCTTAGGAGATGTCTGGGGCGTATGACCAGTCGAAATTCATCCTCAGAGGCCCAGCATTCTCCTAGAGCCTACTTTGGGGGTCAAAAATGACTCAGAGTCCCTCAAAAGGCGATTTTTCAAGTGACAGTGGCAAAAATGAAGAAAAAATTCAAAAAAATGAATAATTG
>APFE030705955.1:221123-251242 GCA_000404065.3 Pinus taeda
ATTATAAGGCACAGTTGTTTGATGTTTAATCCCATGTTGGCGAAGATATTGTTCAAATTCATTTGATGTATATTCTTTTCCATTATCAGTGCGAATAGACCCAATATGAGATTGTGCATCATTTTCAATCCATTTATGAAAAATTCTTGAATGTTAGGAAAGCATCAGATTTGTTCTTCAATAAATAAACCCAACACATTCTGGTGTAGTCATCAATAAATGTCATGATATATTTATTTCCATTTGCAGAAGGAACAGGCATTGGACCACATAAATCTGAATGAATAAGTTCAAGCTTACTATGTGCTCTTGAATGTGAGTCATGAAATGACTGTTTGTTGTGCTTTCCTAGAATGCAAGCATCACATTGCTTAAGTTTTCTAGGAATTGTAGGCAAACCAGCAACACCATTTTTCTTCAACAAGAGGAGACTGTCATAGTTCAAATGTCCAAATCTAGCATGCCATAATAAACTCGATGGAAGTGTACCTTCTTCATGATGAGAATTGTATGAGAAATGTTGTGCATGATCAGATGTTCCTTGCAGTTTGAAAAGCCTTTCTTCTTCTATTCCCCTCATGACAAGTGAGTGGTCAGATGCTTTTCTTACCTCAAGCTTGCCATCAAACATATGAATGGAGTGAACTTGCTGGTGGATGTGGACCAAGGACAACAAGTTTCTCTTGAGCTGTGGGAGATATAGAACATGATCCAGAAGAAAGTCTGAAAGACTAGGCAGTTTAAGCCTGATTGTGCCAAGCCCTGATGGCTTGATTTTTGACTGATCTGCAAAGTATACTACTCCATCAAAATTGTCAGTGAAATCTTCAAAAAAATCTTTTCTATGAGTCATGTGACAGGTTGCTCTTGAATCAAGCAGCCAATCATTTTTCCAAGAAGCAAGTCAAGTATTAAACAAATCTTCATTTACTCCAATGTTACATTGTGCCTCAATATAGTGAGCAGATTCAGGTGCTTTACCTTTGTCTGTATCATCAGTTTTACCTTTCTGTTGGTTTCTTCTCTGCTCAATTTTGTCCCATGGTAGCTTGCATGTAGAGGCATCATGTGATCTATTTCTTTTGCAGTGAATACAATGTAAATCTGCCTTTTCTCCTTGAGAATGTCTTCCCCCACTGCCTCTGAAGTATCTTCCTCTTCCTCTTCGTCCACCTCTTCCTCTTGTAGAATATTGAGCAGGATATTTTTCTTTATGAGCCAAGCATACAGTCTCTTCAGAAGATTCAGGGTCTGTCTTCTCTCCAAAGGCTTTTTCTCTTTCAGAAAACTTTTTCACAAGAGAGTCAAAGGTTATATCCTTGAGATTTCCATTTTCTTGCAAAGACTCAAGATAATTGGAGTATGTAGGATACAGTGCCTTTGAGAAAAGAAATAAGAGGAATATCCAGTTCAATCTTAGTGGATTTGATATCATGCATTATAGACTTTATTTCAGATGCAAGAGCAAGAGGATCATTATTTTGCAGTTCAAGAGTGAAGAGTTTAATCATGAGTTGGACGACTTCAAGTGCAGAATGTGAGTCATAGAGTTCTTTCAGCTTTTTTAAGGCTTCAAAGGCAGTTGAATATGATGAAATGTGGCGACTCACCTCCTTATTTACAGATGCTGCGATTAATGCATATGCTTTGCTGTTCTTGTTTTCCCAAATGGCGAGCTCTTTGTCTGAGGTAGGCTTTTCTGGGTCACTATTTGTAAAAAAAAATACTTCTACTGATAGAGATATATATGTTATACCTTCCACTTCTCAAGCATATAACATATTGCCATAAAATTAATAAAATTTCATTCCACGCTCACCCCATCAATGAAACAGCAGCATTTGAAAATGTATTCGACATCATTCACCATACAATGAATTCACACCTCTGTATATTGACCAGTGCAATATGTAAACAATAATTATTTCATCACATCTGCTGCACTAAAAAAAAACACTGACCCAACCATACAGCAGTGTTATTCTTTATCAATTATGTGATAAATAATACCACCGAGCACTAAAGTCAATCATTCAACAACAATATTTCAAGAGGCAGCGCCCAAACAAAACACCGACAGGGAGAATCCCACAACTCACAAATGGCATACATTTGAAAATAATAGAACAGCATACATGTTGTGTCATTCTAACATCACGCTCACCGCCTTGTTTGTAGATGTACTTCTCTAACGTTCACAATGTAGTTCCAACCAGGTTTGGCGCTCTTCAAAATCAAGGCCTTCGTCCCAAACTGTTCCGCCTGGCTCGAACAACTCTATATATGAAATATTGTTTCTTGATGCTGATAATTTTAAGTGGTCACTTGGAAATACCATAATACATTTCCAGGTTTCAAGGTCACTACATTACAAATCGAGCTCAGAACGTCCACAGTTCATTACAAGTTCGGGAATGGCCGAGGAGCGCAACACAAACACCATGCTTCTTATGGACAATGTCGCAGTTCGAAGAAGGTCAATATAGGCAGTACAAATTCAAATGGAATAAGCACAAGGGCGTGTTTGTGCATACACATATCTATGCCATGGGCGGAACAATAAAGAAATGGTATCCATAGTAACAATGAAGACCACAAACTGTGCTTACGCATCCACTCAAACTCAAAACAAAACTCTATATGGTTGGTTATTGTACAGAAAATTTGAGGTTGTTTGAGACAGGAAAAACTCAGAAATCAATACTGTAGGTGACGATATTCTCAGCTCATCAACCCGTTAAACCCATTACAAAGATGCCAACAGTCATACCACAGTCATATGCATTCACCAAAAATGAAAACGCAGATACCATATGCGTTTCAAAAAATCAAGGGTTTCAACATTCGCAGCCTCATACCATGTTAGAAGCCAGCGTTCAATACGCAGCCTCATCAAACGTTCACCATGCTTCTGCTGCGCATACCATGATAGTTTAACGCATGTCAGGCAGAAGGCAGTGGACAGAGGACAAAGGAGTTACAAGGCACGCCAAAAAAAGAACTTGGGACCTGTGCTCTGATACTATGTCAGGCCAGGAGTAACTCCAGAAAAACTGATACGTATATTTCATTAGGTAGCTATTGTTATATACACATGAATGTGACTGATCAGTTCATCTTCTTGATGACTGTTCACATTCCAGAAGATTAGGTGTCAACAATATCATATCCCTTGTCCTCAAGGGCAGCTACTGAAACAATATTTTGCCTCAATCCTGGAACATAGAGAACATCTCTGAGATGAAGAGGAATACCTGTCTCCCTCTGAAAGTTGATAGTACCAACTCCTCTAGCTGCATACTAACCATCATCTCCTAGCTCAATCTGAAATTGTGTGTCCTCCTCCTTCAGGTGGCTAAAACTCTTCTTGTCCTCAGTCATGTGGAAGGATGCTCCTTAATCATTATACCATCTATTGTTATCTGTTGAGCTTGCCATGCAAGCAATCAATGAGAAATATTTCTCGAACTAGCCAGAAAATGCATCTACCTCTGTTAATGCAGCAACATGATCCTTACTAGAATCCTTCCAGTTAGGACACTTAGAAGCATAGTGTCCAAACTCATGGCAAGGAAGCACTTGATCTTTCTTAGATCCTTCTTCTTGCCCTTATGACTAGACTCGGCCTCTCCTTGGCCCATCTTGCCCTTGGCCTTGCTACGCTTGCCTGTCAGGTAAAAGTTCTCCTCGTCCTTCTCAACCTTGGAACCCTTGCCACTACTGCTAGAAGCCTCAACCAGATTGAGCCTTAGCTCCTCTTGAGTGAAGTCACTCCACAAACGCTCCCAATCTGGGAACTTATCTCGTCCAATAATCCCTTGAACAAAAGTAGCCCACTCCTTGGTAAACCCGTTTATAGCAACTCGTACTAGCTCTCCATCCACCGGCTTCTCTCTTACAGCTGCTAGCTCATCTCGAACTACTTGAATCCTCGTGAGATAGGAAGTTACAACCTCACCCTTCAGCATCTTGATTGTCCCCAGCGTCTCTTTGAGAATCATCTTCCAGTTCTTGGAAGGATCTTGATAAAGCTTGACTAAGGCATCCTGCATTTCCTTAGTTGTATCTTTACCTGCAACATGAGGGACTACATGATTCCGGAGTCCATGTAGGATCATCCTCTTGGTCTTGGCCATCTTCCTTTGGAAGAGTCATAACTCATCTGGATCTGAAGATTCTGCAACACCTTTCTTTGCATAATCCTTCAGTCCAAACTTGTCCAAAAGGAACATTATACGAACTTTCCAAACACGAAAACTCGAGGTGCCATCAAGTCTATCCAGTTCTCTCAAACCTGCTCCAACGTGTGTCATTTAAGCTACTTAGAGAAGCCCACTAACAGTCTTGTAGTCCTTCATAAGGGGTTGTACATAGGGCCTAATTCACTAACCCACTTAGGCTGCCACTTCTTCCTTCAAGGGGTCAACCACTAGGCCACTTCAAGTCAACCCTTCTTACAATTATCAATGTCCTTCTCAACCACTGATCTAGGGCTGCAAAGACACCTTACTGTTGCCCTCCAACAAACCTTCAAGATGCCCTTCAACTTTTGTTCAAACTAAACTATCTATCCACTAGCAAACATAAACATAGGAAGAGAAAAATACCTCTGTTATCTCCTTCTCGGACTTGTGCTTTACTTCTGTGGAACTCATCCCTGGTTAATGTTGTTGTAGTAGCTACTACAACCCCATTTTTGGGTCCAAATCACCTCACAATCACTGCAGCTTCCTCTCTTCTCCAATCCTTGTGATGTACTCAGCCTAGAACAAGGATAATCTCCTTCGTCCAACTCCCAACTGAAGTTTCAGCCCCCTGTAGTAATCACAAAGAATTGTGGCCCAATTTTATGGAGAAATTTGCCACTAAAAAACTCACACAAACAATCCCAAAGCTTCTTCCGGATCTCGGCTTGTTCCTCTCCTTGAATCTACCCAAACAGTCACAAGATGTAGCCCAAAACAAGTCTCCTCCTCCTCGTTAAGCTTCAAGTTCTGCGGCCTAATCAGATGTTCTTCTTATGACGAATTGCACTTACGTGATCTTAAATATGTTTCAAGCTCTAATACCATGTAGAAAATCCACGAAACTTTGATCTGCTAATATGAGCAATTTGAAATATAATTTCCTCATATAAACACAGAATTTCTCTACTCAACTTTGCAGAAGAATAGGAACAAAAATAAACACTATTCACACAATTCAAAACACATAATTTCTAGGGAACCGAACTGGGAAAACCCTCTTCTTGTTGAAAATATTATTGATAGAAATTGAGGAATGATCTCTTACAATACAACTTTGTTTTCAATAGAGAATATACCCTTCTCCCTGCCTTGCCTGGGCTTGAAAAACACACTTGTCGTAGCCTGATCTGCTCCCTAAATCCTTGCACAATAGGTGCTCCTATTAAATAGGAATTTACTCCTATTTATATGCGCATTACCCCAGGGAACTCTTCCTCACAATAATTTTGTGCACAAGTTTCTCTTGTACACCCTTCCTCACAACCTCACACACAACCTTGTGTGTATTCGTATTGCTTTGTCTCAAGAACCCGTGCTCATTCCTCGTTTTAAAGGAAATTTGAATGGTTAAAATTAGTGAGTTCTATATTAGGTAAGTCGAACTAGTGGTTCACAAGTTAACAAAAGCTCATTGCTAGTGTTATCCCGTCCTTCCTAAATTTTAGGAGGCTAACTCAAACTCTTGGTCTTGTTCGCAATACAATTCACACTAGAAGACAAATAACTCAACCTTCTATTTTAACACATTAGTTAATTGCGTCATAACTCATCCTAGACTCCTATTTTGAGGAGCTCGAGCATGCTAAAGAAGAAATTTGTTCTGGCTCCTATGATTAAGGTACAAATCAAAGAACACTTTTCTCGCTAATATTTTCAACAATTCGTTGGACATGTAGGAAAGAAACTCTGAACAAGGGTTGGATTCTGAGAGACCATATTGAATTATATTTTGTATTAAGTCAATGGACAATATTTTTATGATCAGCAATAATAGACTCTCTTTTCAGCTATTTGCAGTCCGTATTTTTATTGTGTTAATATATTTCTTATAAATCACAGCATTTGCATCTATATGATAGTTCAAAATTATATGAATTACTCTTTGAGAGGTTAAAATTGAGTATCAAATTTTTCTTAGGTCAATTGCAGCATCTTCATAAGTAAATCGACTTATGATAGATTCAATTTGTTTCTATCAATGTAGAAGAAGTCAACAAAAAGTCCCGATTAAATCGCCAAATTCTGATTTTTTGGGCTGGACGATTTAATCGGCCGACTTTTTGGCGACTTTTTCACTGCTGAAAAAGTTGGGATTAAATCGTAAAAATTGCGATTTAATTGGTGGTCAACCCAAAAAGTCACGAAGCCCGCCTAGGATGCCGAAAAAGGGAAAAAAATAGTCATTTGTCACTCTTCTTATTGCCATTCGTCCCTGTACAGAGAGGAGGTGTTTACCAAGGTTGAAAAGGAGGAGATTTACTAGTTTTGTGGTGTGAATTTGGAGATTTGCCCACTGCTCAACGTGAGAGATTCAAGGTGTTGATTTGTTGCTTCCAGGTATGTATTTTAATTTCTCTTAGTCTTTGTTACACAAATGGCTTCTTAAATCTTTCTATAATTCTATTAGTTTTTTTATCTTATTTTTTCTTAGAAATTTGAATCAAAACATTGTTTAGAATCTACATTGAATCAAAACTTCAACTTTCAAGAATCAAATGACAAAAATTCAAACCCTTATTTAGTGAATCTGAGTGTGTTCAAGTGAGTGAGAAGAAGCATTTAAAATTTAAAATCAACAATTACATTTGTGTTTGCTTCTTATGTGATGGGTGGTTTTTAATTTTTTTCAAAAAAAAATTGTGCCCGTGTTCAAATTCAAGTTCAAAGTTTCAAACAAAATGCCAAGGCTTTTGGACCCTATGTGGGAATATGGTGACCCTGATACTATACATGAATCTGGGGGGTCAATAGAATGTATTTGACTTGCAAGTTGTGTGGCAAGCATATGTCAGGGGGTGTCAACAAATTAAAATTCCATTTGGGGCAAATCTCGAGGCAAAATATAAAACTTTGCCTCCAGAAATTATCCGGAAGGCCACTAAATCATTGATGGATAAAAAGGAGGGCAAAGACACCAATGCAACACTAAAAAGCCAACTTGAAGGAGCCTCAAGAGTGGGGGGAAGTCAGAGTGGTTCTTCAGCATCACCTTCCACACCCACATGTCCCAACCCCTCAGCTTTCTCATCTTTTTTTGTTCCTAGAACCACACCTAGTGCACAACCTGGCATCAAATCGGCATTTAAAAAAAAAGGAAAAGGCAAAAGCTGAAAGGTTGGTTAGTAAGTGTCTTTTATGGAGTGATGTTCCTTTCAACATTGCCAAGACAAACCCATTCTACCAACCTATGTTTGATGTTGTTGTTGTCATTGGCCCGGGGTACAAAGCCTCTACCTTTACAGAGTTGAGAGGGCCTCTTCTTCAAGATGAAAACACTGATTGCACTGCTAGATTGGAGAAGTTTAGGGCATCATGGAAACACACTGGATGCACAGTCATGTCAGATGATTGCACTGACTAGAAGGGTAGGACCCTTCTTAACTTCTTGGTTAGTTGTCCCAAGGGGAAAATGTTTATGAAATTTTTTGATGCATCTGCACACATTAAAGATGCACGTTTATTATATGAGTTGTTGTTGGACCTCTTCATTCAGAAAGTAGGCCCAAAAAATATTGTCCAAGTCATAACGGACAACACTGCATATTATGTTGCAGCTGGCAAGTTGCTTATGGAGAGGTGTCCTAACTTGTTTTCGACACCTTGTGTTGCTCATTACATTGACTTGATGTTGGAAGATATAGGTAAGATTCCTCTTGTGAAGGATATTGTTGAATCATCCAGGAGCATAACAAAATTTATATATAACACTGCATATGTGCTTAGCTTGATGAGAAGATTCACGAACAACAAAGAGTTGGTGCATCCTGCCATTACACGATTTGCCACTACTTTCGTATCTCTTCAGTCTGTGTTGAATTCTATGTGGGAGGTGAAGAGCATGTTTCTTTCACAGGATTGGCGTGCTTTATCTATTACCCGCAAACCAGAGGGAGAGGGCATATGCAGACTCGTTTCATATGATCAAAGCTTTTGCACAGGAGTAGAGGAGGTGTGTGCCATTTCAGAACCTTTGGTAAGGGTTCTTCGGTTGGTTGATGGAGACAAGCCCACAATGGGCTACTTGTATGAGGCCATGGATAGGGCCAAAGAAGCCATTCGTGCTTATTATGAAGATAAGGGAGACGAGGGGTTAGAGAAACAACATGTCATACAGAGAGTGATTGATGAGTGATGGAACAATACCCTCCATCGCCCCATTCATGCTGCGGGTATCTACCTCAACCCCACATTTTCTTACTCCTGTGGTTTTAGATTTGATGCCAAGGTGATCGATTCTTCACTTGTGTTGAGAGGATGGTGTCAACCGAGCAAGAACGTGAAGATATTTCTAAAGAAATTGAGATATATAGGATGGCAGGTGGCACATTTGGTTTTACCATGGCTATTGAGAATAGGACGACCAAAATGTCAGGCAAGCGTCTGTTTGTTTCAACTTTCAAATTTCATAAGTCATAATTTCATTGTCTCTTCATAGTTTGCTTCAAGTTTAGCATTTCAATGTTTTAACCTTCTTCTTTTTTATGTTTCTCATTTTTCTTTTAACTTGTAGATGCTTGGTGGACAAGCTATGGTGGCAGAGTACCCCATCTCCAAAAGCTTGCCATTCGAGTGCTCAATCAAACATGCAGTTCCTCTGGGTGTGAGTGCAATTGGAGTGTATTTGACAAAATACACAGCAAAAAGTGCAACAGGTAAAAAAATCAAATTAAAATTTTGAATTCATTTGTTTATTTTTAATATTTAAATTTTCTAGGTATTAATTTACAATCTATGACCCTAATATAGATTGGAGTCCCAGCGCCTCAATGACATGGTCTACGTCTATTACAATTTTCGATTGTGTGTGAGACAACTTCAAAAAACTCTTCATGTGGAAGCCATCTCATTGGACAATATTGATACCACTGCTACATGGAGGTTCGAGACTGAGAGGCCGACCATGGACTCGATCCCTGATTGGTTAGTTGTGGATCCAAAGGCACTAGCGGCAGAGGAGGTAGCAGTTGCAGAGGAGGGAGAGCCAGAGGTAGAAGAGGAGGAGCAGGATCAGGAGGCAAAGAAGGAGGAAGATGAGGAGGAGGTGACACCATCTAGTTAGTAGTATGGGCAGCAGAAGAGGACAAATGTCACTTCTTTTATTGGCTTCTAGAAGACGATTGGGTCCATTTGTATCCCTAGGGGCAGGACCTTCTTCCTCTAGAGGAAATCCATTCCCTATTCCCGTAAAAGGTGTAGAGGATCTCATTGATTGATTAATGATTACTTTATGACATGTAGATGACTCATGATATACGTTTATTATATTTTTTGTTGATATTTTGACTCTTGAGAGTTGAGACTGAGACAGGACTCAAGATTCAGGTCTTGATTCACTATTTTGATATGTGATGTAGCGTGATGTAGCACTAGACTTCGTATACATATTATATGCTAGATTTCTTTACATGTTTATGTGGAAATGCATTTGTTTGATGTTGTGGATACTTTAGATGCTAAAACAAAAAATTAAAATGAATATTTTTGTATTTTTTTTAATTTTACCGACTTTTTGCAGACTGTTTCAATTTCTGGACCCTTGCCGATTTAATCCTAACTTTGGCTTTTTCCACGTTAGTTTCTATCGTACCTCTTCTTGGTGAATTGGTGTGCTGAGTATTTCACATAATTATTGTCTATTAAAGTGTATTATTACTGGAATATTTTTTCAATACATCTTCCCCTTTGAGAGATTTGAGCATTAGTTTAATGTTTTAAATCTCAGTTTATATTTCTCATTCTGCAACTCATTCCTTTTATACACATAGGTGTCATTCTTGGTTAGAAAGTAGCCTGTTGACTGGCTATCAAAACCAATGGTTCCACAGTTCCAAGAGTAAGATACAATCTCTATCCAATAATTTATTAAAAACACAGTCTGATGCCTTAGCATAGTTCCCTAGCCAAAATCGATCTCAAGGAAACAACACCCTCCATCCATAAAATTGGGGAAGTAAGGAGAAATCCACAGGGCATTGGCAAGGTACCAACTTCCTCACTCTGACTGCTTAATATGCAAGAGGATGAGTGGAATTTATTTTTCCAGAAAAACAAATGGCTACCACCTCTACAGTTGTGCTATCCCTGATACTCCTATTAACCTTCTCCAATCTTAATTGAATTTTATGAAGCAACAATGTTGCCATCCCAGCAGTAAGATTATAAGTAGGCGCAGAAGCAGAAGCATTGCAATATCTTTCAGCAAATTTGGAAGAGCAACAGACAGCATAAATGTTACATTTTCAAAAATCTAATGGAGCAGTATCAAAAGATGATGCAGAATTCACCCAATGTGAAAGGTATTACAACAACACATGTCCCTGAAATCTCTTTGTATTCCCGTGAAACACGTCAAGAATAAATAATGTTTACACTTGCTGCAAAGTCATCATAAGAATACAGTTTGAGAAATGCTCACCCACGCATACAGTTACTTGTGCATTCCATGAAACTACATTCCGTTCTGACATTTCATCAAACACCTTACAAGAATCTTTCATAGTTCTGCTTTGTGCATACACTGTAACAACGGAATAGGTAACGCATCCATTGATCTCAAGAGCACTTTTGACAATGCACCCATAGATTTGCCTATCATGTTCCAGATAGCCATGCTGGCACATGCCTTGATGACAGTGGCAAAGATGAAATTATTTGGCTTCACAACAGCACATCTCATTTGGCAAAATAACTCCAATGCCTCCACACAATGCCCCACTCTGAGCATATCATGTTTCATCCAACATTCATCAGAACAGTTTGAAGATTTCCATATCATTTTCCCTCTGCATATCCAATAATGATTGCATTCCATGATACTAAATCTCGCTCAGGCCTTTGTCAAGTGGTTGTAATGCACCCACTCTTTGCATATAAATTCCCCAAGTTTATCATCTATGAAATTGTCAATCTTTAACCCCAGTTGATTATGTGGGTGTGAACAAATTTACCATTTTCCAGATATTAGGCAGTAGCACACTGCTTAAGGAGAGTAGCATAGTATACCACATGATTAATTTTCTAGTTCAACAAATGTGCAGTGTTCAAAGATTGCTCCAGTGTCTATCTATGCATAATGTATTTAAACAACTTTATGTTGCATGTTCTTTAGATATTCAACAATAGCAGTTGAGTTCCATCATCAACAACGCCCAAAAGGAAGATGTGGAATAGCTTCTTGAAACATGCAAATCTTTAGAGGCAGTTAAGAGATCAAACATACATTTTTCCACAGTGATGTCTGGCATGTAGAGCCTCTTGCACACCACAGAATGAGCAAGAATAGTGTGAAAAGTGGAATAAAACACAACATAAAGAGGAGAACTTAACACCTCAGCAAACTCTTCTTCCCATAAAGATTATCATGTGGGGCTTCTCTTTTATGACAATGCATTGGTTCCAGTCCTTACAGCCTTAGCCATTGCATCCACCAAGTGGCTTCATAGTTTTATCATCTAATGACTACCATGGTTTCATGCCCTTAGTGAGTTTATTTGATGAGGATTTTCCAGCTCCAGCCTGGTCTCCTCTCCTTTTAACACACCAAAAAGACTATTTGAGGCTCAAATGGAGGATGGGAGCTTCTTATTCCAAAGGTTGTTTTATTTGCTTTTGTCAATATCCACAAAAATGGTAGTTGTCTGTGTTTGTATTTTGCTAAAGGAGAGTGTGTGTGCAAAACCCGGTATTTGAATTTGGAAGTCTGGTTGCATTGACCTTTCTATATTATTAATCCCATTATGCATAAAATAATATTACCGGTACTACAGTTGACATTGTCGCCTGCCCCTCGTTTCCTCTTCATTGTGTTACAGGAGTTGTCCAGAAGTAATATTTTGATGTTTGGCTTCAAAAGCAGAAGTAATATTTTGATGATTGGCTTGAAAACCATGGTTAGGAGCGGAACCTGAGGATTCATGTAGATCCAATCCAGATGGAGAAGGCATGGCCTTTGTCTCTTGATCGGCCTCTCCGGTACTACAGTTGACATCGTCGCCTGCCCCTCGTTTCCTCTTCATTGTGTTACGGGAGTTTTGTCCAGATGTAATATTTTGATGTTTGGCTTCAAAAGCAGAAGTAATATTTTGATGTTTGGCTTCAAAAGCAAAAGTAATATTTTGATGATTAGCTTGAAAACCATGGTTAGGAGCGGAACCTGAGGATTCATGTAGATCCAATCCAGATGGAGAAGGCTTGGCCTTTGTCTCCTGATCGGCCTCTCCGGTACTACAGTTGACATCGTCGCCTGCCCCTCATTTCCTCTTCATTGTGTTACAGGAGTTTTGTCCAGAAGTAATATTTTGATGTTTGGCTTCAAAAGCAAAAGTAATATTTTGATGATTGGCTTGAAAACCATGGTTAGGAGAGCAACCTAAGGATTCATGTAGATCCAATCCAGATGGAGAAGGCCTGGCCTTTGACTCCTGATCGGCCTCTCCGGTACTACAGTTGACATCGTCGCCTGCCCCTCGTTTCCTCTTCATTGTGTTACGGGAGTTTTGTCCAGAAGTAATATTTTGATGTTTGGCTTCAAAAGCAAAAGTAATATTTTGATGATTGGCTTGAAAACCATGGTTAGGAGCGGAACCTGAGGATTCATGTAGCTCCAATCCAGATGGAGAAGGCATGGCCTTTGTCTCCTGATCGGCCTCTCCGGTACTATAGTTGACATCGTCGCCTACCCCTCGTTTCCTCTTCATTGTGTTACGGGAGTTTTGTCCAGAAGCAATATTTTGATGTTTGGCTTCAAAAGCAGAAGTAATATTTTGATGATTGGCTTGAAAACCATGGTTAGGAGCGGAACCTGAGGATTCATGTAGATCCAATCCAGATGGAGAAGGCCTGGCCTTTGTCTCCTAATCGGCCTCTCCGGTACTACAGTTGACATCGTCGCCTGCCCCTCGTTTCCTCTTCATTGTGTTACAGGAGTTTTGTCTAGAAGAAATATTTTGATGTTTGGCTTCAAAAGCAGAAGTAATATTTTGATGATTGGCTTGAAAACCATGATTAGGAGCGGAACCTGAGGATTCATGTAGATCCAATCCAGATGGAGAAGGCCTGGCCTTTGTCTCTTGATCGGCCTCTCCGGAACTACAGTTGACATCGTCGCCTGCCCCTCGTTTCCTCTTCATTGTGTTACGGGAGTTTTGTCCAGAAGTAATATTTTGATGTTTGGCTTCAAAAGCATAAGTAATATTTTGATGATTGGCTTGAAAACCATGGTTAGGAGCGGAACCTGAGGATTCATGTAGATCCAATCCAGATGGGGAAGGCCTGGCCTTTGTCTCTTGATCGGCCTCTCTAGTACTAAAGTTGACATCGTCGCCTGCCCCTCGTTTCCTCTTCATTGTGTTACGGGAGTTTTGTCCAGAAGTAATATTTTGTTGTTTGGCTTCAAAAGCAGAAGTAATATTTTGTTGTTTGGCTTCAAAAGCAGAAGTAATATTTTGATGATTGGCTTGAAAACCATGGTTAGGAGCGGAACCTGAGGATTCATGTAGATCCAATCCAGATGGAGAAGGCCTGGGCTTTGTCTCCTGATCGGCCTCTCCGGTATTACAGTTGACATCGTCGCCTGCCCCTCGTTTCCTCTTCATTGTGTTACGGGAGTTTTGTCCAGAAGTAATATTTTGATGTTTGGCTTCAAAAGCAGAAGTAATATTTTGATGATTGGCTTGAAAACCATGGTTAGGAGCGGAACCTGAGGATTCATGTAGATCCAATCCAGATGGAGAAGGCCTGGCCTTTGTCTCCTGATCGGCCTCTCCGGTACTACAGTTGACATTGTCGCCTGCCCCTCGTTTCCTCTTCATTGTGTTACGGGAGGTTTGTCCAGAAGTAATATTTTGATGTTTGGCTTCAAAAGCAGAAGTAATATTTTGATGATTGGCTTGAAAACCATGGTTAGGAGCGGAACCTGAGGATTCATGTAGATCCAATCCAGATGGAGAAGGTCTGGCCTTTGTCTCCTGATCGGCCTCTCCGATACTACAGTTGACATCCTCGCCTGCCCCTCGTTTCCTCTTCATTGTGAAACGGGAGTTTTGTCCAGAAGTAATATTTTGATGTTTGGCTTCAAAAGCAGAAGTAATATTTTGATGATTGGCTTGAAAACCATGGTTAGGAGCGGAACCTATGGATTCATGTAGATCCAATCTAGATGGAGAAGGCCTGGCCTTTGTCTCCTGATCCGCCTCTCTGGTACTACAGTTGACATCGTCGCGTGCCCCTCGTTTCCTCTTCATTATGTTACGGGAGTTTTGTCCAGAAGTAATATTTTGATGTTTGGCTTCAAAAGCAAAAGTAATATTTTGATGATTGGCTTGAAAACCATGGTTAGGAGCGGAACCTGAGGATTCATGTAGATCCAATCCAGATGGAGAAGGCCTGGCCTTTGTCTCCTGATCGGCCTCTCCGGTACTACAGTTGACATCGTCGCCTGCCCCTTGTTTCCTCTTCATTGTGTTACGGGAGTTTTGTCCAGAAGTAATATTTTGATGTTTGGCTTCAAAAGCAGAAGTAATATTTTGATGATTCGCTTGAAAACCATGGTTAGGAGCGGAACCAAAGGATTCATGTAGATCCAATCCAGATGGAGAAGGCCTGGCCTTTGTCTCCTTATCGGCCCCTCCGGTACTACAGTTGACATCGTCGCCTGCCCCTCATTTCCTCTTCATTGTGTTACGGGAGTTTTGTCCAGAAGTAATATTTTGATGTTTGGCTTCAAAAGCAAAAGTAATATTTTGATGTTTGGCTTCAAAAGCAAAAGTAATATTTTGATGATTGGCTTGAAAACCATGGTTAGGAGCGCAACCTAAGGATTCATGTAGATCCAATCCAAATGGAGAAGGCCTGGCCTTTGTCTCCTGATCGGCCTCTCCGATACTACAGTTGACATCGTCGCCTGCCCCTCATTTCCTCTACATTGTCTTACGGGAGTTTTGTCCAGAAGTAATATTTTGATGTTTGGCTTAAAAAGCAAAAGTAATATTTTGATGATTGGCTTGAAAACCATGGTTAGGAGCGGAACCTGAGGATTCATGTAGATCCAATCCAGATGAAGAAGGCCTGGCCTTTGTCTCCTGATCGGCCTCTCCAGTACTACAGTCGACATCGTCGCCTACCCCTCGTTTCCTCTTCATTGTGTTACGGGAGTTTTGTCCAGAAGTAATATTTTGATGTTTGGCTTCAAAAGCAGAAGTAATATTTTGATGATTGGCGTGAAAACCATGGTTAGGAGCGGAACCTGAGGATTCATGTAGATCCAATCCAGATGGAGAAGCCCTGGCCTTTGTCTCCTAATCGGCCTCTCCGGTACTACAGTTGACATCGTCGCCTGCCCCTCGTTTCCTCTTCATTGTGTTCCAGGAGTTTTGTCCAGAAGTAATATTTTGATGTTTGGCTTCAAAAGCAGAAGTAATATTTTGATGATTGGCTTGAAAACCACGATTAGGAGCAGAACCTGAGGATTCATGTAGATCCAATCCAGATGGAGAAGGCTTGGCCTTTGTCTCTTGATCGGCCTCTCCGGTACTACAGTTGACATCGTCGCCTGCCCCTCGTTTCCTCTTCATTGTGTTACGGGAGTTTTGTCCAGAAGTAATATTTTGATGTTTGGCTTCAAAAGCAGAAGTAATATTTTGATGATAGGCTTGAAAACCATGGTTAGGAGCGGAACCTAAGGATTCATGTAGATCCAATCCAGATGGAGAAGGTCTGGCCTTTGTCTCTTGATCGGCCTCTCTAGTACTACAGTTGACATCGTCGCCTGCCCCTCGTTTCCTCTTCATTGTGTTACGGGAGTTTTGTCCAGAAGTAATATTTTGATGTTTGGCTTCAAAAGCAGAAGTAATATTTTGATGATTGGCTTGAAAACCATGGTTAGGAGCGGAACCTAAAGATTCATGTAGATCCAATCCAGATGGACAAGGCCTGGCCTTTGTCTCCTGATCGGACTCTCCGGTACTACAGTTGACATCGTCGCCTGCCCCTCGTTTCCTCTTCATTGTGTTACAGGAGTTTTGTCCAGAAGTAATATTTTGATGTTTGGCTTCAAAAGCAGAAGTAATATTTTGATGATTGGCTTGAAAACCATGGTTAGGAGCGGAACCTGAGGATTCATGTAGATCCAATCCAAATGGAGAAGGCCTGGCCTTTGTCTCCTGATCGGCCTCTCCGGTACTACAGTTGACATCGTCGCCTGCCCCTCGTTTCCTCTTCATTGTGTTACGGGAGTTTTGTCCAGAAGTAATATTTTGATGTTTGGCTTCAAAAGCAGAAGTAATATTTTGATGATTGGCTTGGAAACCATGGTTAGGAGCGCAACCTGAGGATTCATGTAGATCCAATCCAGATGGAGAAGGCCTGGCATTTGTCTCCTGATCGGCCTCTCCGGTACTACAGTTGACATCGTCGCCTGCCCCTAGTTTCCTCTTCATTGTGTTACGCGAGTTTTGTCCAGAAGTAATATTTTGATGTTTGGCTTCAAAAGCAGAAGTAATATTTTGATGATTGGCTTGAAAACCATGGTTAGGAGCGAAACCTGAGGATTCATGTAGATCAAATCCAGATGGGGAAGGCCTGGCCTTTGTCTCCTGATCCGCCTCTCCGGTACTACAATTGACATCGTCGCCTGCCCCTCGTTTCCTCTTCATTGTTGTTACGGGAGTTTTGTCCAGAAGTAATATTTCGATGTTTGGCTTCAAAAGCAGAAGTAATATTTTGATGATTGGCTTGAAAACCATGGTTAGGAGCGGAACCTGAGGATTCATGTAGATCCAATCCAGATGGAGAAGGCCTGGCCTTTCTCTCCTGATAAGCCTCTCCGGTACTACAGTTGACATCGTCGCCTGCCCCTCGTTTCCTCTTCATTGTGTTACGGGAGTTTTGTCCAGAAGTAATATTTTGATGTTTGGCTTCAAAAGCAGAAGTAATATTTTGATGATTGGCTTGAAAACCATGGTTAGGAGCGGAACCTGAGGATTCATGTAGATCCAATCCAGATGGAGAAGGCCTAGCCTTTGTCTCCTGATCGGCCTCTCCGGTACTACAGTTGACATCGACGCCTGCCCCTCATTTCCTCTTCATTGTGTTACGGGAGTTTTGTCCAAAAGTAATATTTTGATGTTTGGCTTCAAAAGCAGAAGTAATATTTTGATGATTGGCTTGAAAACCATGGTTAGGATCGGAACCTGAGGATTCATGTAGATCCAATCCAGATGGAGAAGGCCTGGCCTTTGTCTCCTGATCGGCCTCTCCAGTACTATAGTTGACATCGTCGCCTGCCCCTCGTTTCCTCTTCATTGTGTTACGGGAGTTTTGTCCAGAAGTAATATTTTGATGTTTGGCTTCAAAAGCAAAAGTAATATTTTGATGATTGGCTTGAAAACCATGGTTAGGAGCAGAACCAAAGGATTCATGTAGATCCAATACAGATGGAGAAGGCCTGGCCTTTGTCTCCTGATTGGCCTCTCCAGTACTACAGTTGACATCGTCGCCTGCCCCTCGTTTCCTCTTCATTGTGTTACGGGAGTTTTGTCCAGAAGTAATATTTTGATGTTTGGCTTCAAAAGCAGAAGCAATATTTTGATGATTGGCTTGAAAACCATGGTTAGGAGCGGAACCTGACGATTCATGTAGATCCAATCCAGATGGAGAAGGCCTGGCCTTTGTCTCCTGATCGGCCTCTCCGGTACTACAGTTGACATCGTCGCCTGCCCCTCGTTTCCTCTTCATTGTGTTACGGGAGTTTTGTCCATAAGTAATATTTTGATGTTTGGCTTCAAAAGCAGAAGTAATATTTTGATGATTGGCTTGAAAACCATGGTTAGGAGCGGAACCTGAGGATTCATGTAGATCCAATCCAGATGGAGAAGGCCTGGCCTTTGTCTCATGATCGGCCTCTCCGGTACTACAGTTGACATTGTCGCCTGCCCCTCGTTTCCTCTTCATTGTGTTACGGGAGTTTTGTCCAGAAGTAATATTTTGATGTTTGGCTTCAAAAGCAGAAGTAATATTTTGATGATTGGCTTGAAAACCATGGTTAGGAGCGGAACCTGAGGATTCATGTAGATCCAATCCAGATGGAGAAGGCCTGGCCTTTGTCTCCTGATCGGCCTCTCCGGTACTACAGTTGACATCGTCGCCTGCCCCTAGTTTCCTCTTCATTGTGTTACAGGAGTTTTGTCCAGAAGTAACATTTTGATGTTTGGCTTCAAAAGCAAAAGTAATATTTTGATGATTGGCTTGAAAACCATGGTTAGGAGCGGAACCTGAGGATTCATGTAGATCCAATCCAGATGGAGAAGGCCTGGCCTTTGTCTCCTGATCGGCCTCTCCGGTACTACAGTTGACATCGTCGCCTGCCCCTCGTTTCCTCTTCATTGTGTTACGGGAGTTTTGTCCAGAAGTAATATTTTGATGTTTGGCTTCAAAAGCAGAAGTAATATTTTGATGATTGGCTTGAAAACCATGGTTAGGAGCGAAACATGAGGATTCATGTAGATCCAATCCAGATGGAGAAGTCCTGGCCTTTGTCTCCTGATCGGCCTCTCCGGTACTACAGTTGACATCGTCACCTGCCCCTCGTTTCCTCTTCATTGTGTTACGAGAGTTTTGTCCAGAAGTAATATTTTGATGTTTGGCTTCAAAAGCAGAAGTAATATTTTGATGATTGGCTTGAAAACCATGGTTAGGAGCGGAACCTAAGGATTCATGTAGATCCAATCCAGATGGACAAGGCCTGGCCTTTGTCTCCTGATCGGCCTCTCCGATACTACAGTTGACATCATCGCCTGCCCCTCGTTTCCTCTTCATTGTGTCACGGGAGTTTTGTCCAGAAGTAATATTTTGATGTTTGGCTTCAAAAGAAGAAGTAATATTTTGATGATTGGCTTGAAAACCATGGTTAGGAGCGGAACCTGAGGATTCATGTAGATCCAATCCAGATGGAGAAGGCCTGGCCTTTGTCTCCTGATCGGCCTCTCCGGTACTACAGTTGACATCGTTGCCTGCCCCTCGTTTCCTCTTCATTGTGTTACGGGAGTTTTGTCCAGAAGTAATATTTTGATTTTTGGCTTCAAAAGCAGAAGTAATATTTTGATGATTGGCTTGAAAACCATGGTTAGGAGCGAACCTGAGGATTCATGTAGATCCAATCCAGATGGAGAAGGCCTAGCCTTTGTCTCCCGATCGGCCTGTCCGGTACTACAGTTGACATCGTCGCCTGCCCCTCCTTTCCTCTTCATTGTGTTACGGGAGTTTTGTCCAGAAGTAATATTTTGATGTTTGGCTTCAAAAGCAGAAGTAATATTTTGATGATTGGCTTGAAAACCATGGTTAGGAGCGGAACCTGAGGATTCATGTAGATCCAATCCAGATGGAGAAGGCCTGGCCTTTGTCTCCTGATCGGCCTCTCCAGTACTACAGTTGACATCGTCGCCTGCCCCTAGTTTCCTCTTCATTGTGTTACAGGAGTTTTGTCCAGAAGTAATATTTTGATGTTTGGCTTCAAAAGCAGAAGTAATATTTTGATGATTGGCTTGAAAACCATGGTTAGGAGCGGAACCTGAGGATTCATGTAGATCCAATCCAGATGGAGAAGGCCTGGCCTTTGTCTCCTGATCGGCCTCTCCGGTACTACAGTTGACATCGTCACCTGCCCGTAACACAATGAAGAGGAAACGAGGGGCAGGCGACGATGTCAACTGTAGTACCGGAGAGGTCGATCAGGAGACAAAGGCCAGGCCTTCTCCATCTGGATTGGATCTACATGAATCCTCAGGTTCCGCTCCTAACCATGGTTTTCAAGCCAATCATCAAAATATTACTTCTGCTTTTGAAGCCAAACATCAAAATATTACTTCTGGACAAAACTCCCGTAACACAATGAAGAGGAAACGAGGGGCAGGCGACGATGTCAACTGTAGTACCGGAGAGGCCGATCAGGAGACAAAGGCCAGGCCTTCTCCATCTAGATTGGATCTACATGAATCCTCAGGTTCCGCTCCTAACCATGGTTTTCAAGCCAATCATCAAAATATTACTTCTGCTTTTGAAGCCAAACATCAAAATATTACTTCTGGACAAAACTCTCGTAACACAATGAAGAGGAAACGAGGGGCAGGCGACGATGTCAACTGTAGTACCGGACAGGCCGATCAGGAGACAAAGGCCAGGCCTTCTCCATCTAGATTGGATCTACATGAATCCTCAGGTTCCGCTCCTAACCATGGTTTTCAAGCCAATCATCAAAATATTACTTCTGCTTTTGAAGCCAAACATCAAAATATTACTTCTGGACAAAACTCCCGTAACACGATGAAGAGGAAACGAGGGGCAGGCGACGATGTCAACTGTAGTACCGGAGAGGCTGATCAGGAGACAAAGGCCATGCCTTCTCCATCTGGATTGGATCTATATGAATCCTCAGGTTCCGCTCCTAACCATGGTTTTCAAGCCAATCATCAAAATATTACTTCTGCTTTTGAAGCCAAACATCAAAATATTACTTCTGGACAAAACTCCCGTAACACAATGAAGAGGAAACGAGGGGCAGGCGACGATGTCAACTGTAGTACCGAAGAGGCCGATCAGGAGACAAAGGCCAGGCCTTCTCCATCTAGATTGGATCTACATGAATCCTCAGGTTCCGCTCCTAACCATGGTTTTCAAGCCAATCATCAAAATATTACTTCTGCTTTTGAAGCCAAACATCAAAATATTACTTCTGGACAAAACTCCCGTAACACAATGAAGAGGAAACAAGGGGCAGGCGACGATGTCAACTGTAGTACCCAAGAGGCCGATCAGGAGACAAAGGCCAGGCCTTCTCCATCTGGATTGGATCTACATGAATCCTCAGGTTCCGCTCCTAACCATGGTTTTCAAGCCAATCATCAAAATATTACTTCTGCTTTCGAAGCCAAACATCAAAATATTATTTCTGGACAAAACTCCCGTAACACAATGAAGAGGAAACGAGGGGCAGGCAACGATGTCAACTGTAGTACCGGAGAGGCCGATCAGGAGACAAAGGCCAAGCCTTCTCCATCTGGATTGGATCTACATGAATCCTCAGGTTCCGCTCCTAACCATGGTTTTCAAGCCAATCATCAAAATATTACTTCTGCTTTTGTAGCCAAACATCAAAATATTACTTCTGGACAAAACTCCCGTAACACAATGAAGAGGAAACGAGGGGCAGGCGACGATGTCAACTGTAGTACCGGAGAGGCCGATCAGGAGACAAAGGCCAGGCCTTCTCCATCTAGATTGGATCTACATGAATCCTCAGGTTCCGCTCCTAACCATGGTTTTCAAGCCAATCATCAAAATATTACTTCTGCTTTTGAAGCCAAACATCACAATATTACTTCTGGACAAAACTCCCGTAACACAATGAAGAGGAAACGAGGGGCAGGCGACGATGTCAACTGTAGTACCAAAGAGGCCGATCAGGAGACAAAGGCCAGGCCTTCTCCATCTGGATTGGATCTACATGAATCCTCAGGTTCCGCTCCTAACCATGGTTTTCAAGCCAATCATTAATAATATTATGTAATAACTGTGGAAATTAATGTCGTCATCCCAGGGCCAGGGTAATGGACACTATATTAGTATACACAGCAGCTCCCCTTGTCTTTCGATTGAATATTACAGTATTATATGCAATGATACCTGAGTAGTGAATCACTCTTGAAATTACTTTGTACATCAACTTGTGCCCTTTTCAGGTAAGTTGTGGATGCAGACAATATAGAATCTAGATATTAAAGTAATTCTTGCTCTAAGTGTGTAAAATACCTGGTGAGAATGACACCTCAAAGTCTGACTATTTTGAGAAGTCCTTTGCAAACACACATCAAAAATACAAATGAATTACTAATTTACTGTCCACTATGCTCAAGACCAGATCCTGTTCTAAGCCTCAGACCACATGCAGATGGAAGTGGCCCAGGATGATGAAGTCAAAGCCTTACATATCAGAAATGTGACAAGTGGGTGGCCGTTCAACGGTCAACCAACTCCTTATGCTAAGAGCATAAGGCATAGAGCATTAACAACAAAGATAAGTCCAAGCTATCCATTGCCATCTTTTATATCACAAGATTTGACGCAGCGATTGGTCCTGCACCAATGCTGATTGATGAAACCATCAACATTTGTAATCAACATATATGGTTAAGAATGTCATTGAACTTGTCCATCATTTTCTTGTTCATGGTAACTTCACATTTTATACATTTGGAGTGCTCTTAAAGCAAATAACAGATATTTTTAGCCCCAAGGTTTAGCTCAATCTGCCACAGTTGCCAGTACATTGTCAGTAATCCAGCATGTTGTGCAGTTACCCTGTTTGATTCCCACAGAGTTGGAAGTCTGTGCCACCCACTTTACCTTAGGTACCATCCTCAGAATAAGGGGAAGTGCCCAGGTGTTTCCTGGGGATTTGTTTCCAAAGAAAAAAAAATAACAACACATTTTTAATAAATCAATCATTGTAATGCTATTCAAAAGTGTTGAAATTGGCAGGTCAGAGATGAATTTCCTTAAATAAAATTTTCATTTCTGACAATTCTGGAGTGACTTTCCAAAATTAGAAAGTCATGTCTAGCATCTCAAGCCTGGCTTTCCAAAATTAGTAAATCACCTTTCATCAATTGCTAATCAAGTATAGATGTTGGAAAATCACTTTAATTATCATTAATCAATCTTAATAGTTCAAATTCGACTTAATCATCAATATTATCATTACCTTTATTATTATCCTTATGATACTATGACATTATTATTATTAAAAGAAACTTCAAGTCACCTTACCTTCATCACTTAATCACTTTGTACCTTTATGTCTCTCATAGCACATCATAACTCTCTCTCTTTCTTAATGGATATGTTTCCCTCTCATTAAAGTCTCATCATAAAAGATTCTCTTATGCTTCCATTAATGCATACGTTACTCTCTCTCTCTCTCTTACGCACTCATTAAGACATCGCATATTCCTCTTACTCACAATAAAAGCATGTCATAAAAGATTCCTCTTACGCCTCCTTAAGGGCATTAGTTACAAAAGCATGCATACCTCCTTAATGGCATGAGTTACAAAGGCATGTGTACCTCCCTAAATGGCATATGTAACAACTCCTCAAGGCATGCCTATTGCTCCTTTTTGACCAGATTTTGTTGTTCCTCCTATATATGCATTTCATATCAACTCATTCTCACTACTTGTGCATTGTGAAAGAAGGATTCGAACTTGAGAGAGAGAATTGGAGAGACTTGAAGAATATTGTGAGAGGGAGACTTGGAAAGTAAGAGCAGAACTTGAAGAATGATTCAATGTTTGCATCAGTTGCTGCTACCAGTAATTCATGCTACACCTTGTTCAGATTTGGGTGAACTTATTCATTCTCTTGATCTCTCATTACACTTTGTATCTCTGTTGAACAATTGATATTTAATAAAAGAAGAATCTGGTTGGGTTTTCCCCTTGTGGGTTTTTCCCTGGTCATTGGGCCTACTTGTTCTTGGTTGTCTTCAATTGTGCATTTGGTTTATGTTTTATCTACAATTGCTTAACTAATATTGCTGCAAAAAGAAGTTTTGGAATAAGTAAATGTCACAGCATAGAACATCAGAATTTTTTTAAAAAGTACCATGCTACTTGTTGAGGAATTTTTTGCATGGTTTTATATCTCAATGATGCCTAAAATAGAACTTCAGCACTGCACAACTTTTTGAAGGAAATGTCAAGAAATGACTGTCATCCTTCCAATATTTTCTCTCTATACTGAAGCTTGATATCCATTCTGTTGCATAGAACAGATGAATGCATCACACAATAACATCTCAATAGCTCTACCATTGCAGTTACTTTGTGGGACGATGGAGTCACTCCCTTTAGCATCTCCAGTGATAGCTTTCAATAATGGACCCAAAAAAATTTGAAAATCATCATTTCATCCACAGCTTCAAAAACTTAGCTTGAACAAATAGTCTTTTGGAACTTGACTTGAAAGGGTAGAAAATGAAATGATTTTATTTTTGAGGTTACCTTAATGGCATCTTTACATGAGCTCATAACAAAAACTTATTTTCATCATGCCATATTCTCCACCAAGTGACCCATAGGAGAAGGTTCTGATTTCCAATATAGATTCTAATCAGACTTTTCTAGACAGAGGTAATCTGCTTTAAATGTGTAGCTTCGTAGTTTCAATCCTGATTCCCAAACTAAAAATATCTGGGTAGGATTTAATGAAGACCATTCTTTTAGTCATAGATAACGCCTTCGAAATGTCATCATAATCAGCTAGTAAATCATGTGATATTAAAGGTCAGTTTTTCGACTTTTCAGCTTTGCAGTATTAGCTGCCAATCCTCCTCGAGAAGATCATTGATCTTCCTAATGTTTGCTACCTTAGAAATATTTTGACTCTTGTGCTGTAAACAAGTCTGATAAAGTAGCCAACTTTGGTATTTTCCTTAAAGGATGCTTCGCATAATAGAATGATGCCCAAAAGACTGCTTTCTTTTGTGAATCAAATTAAAACATATCTGCACATTATTCTAGATGCTTAAGCCTTCGTGACGGTGATACTTATAACAGATGTGAAAAAACTCCCACTTGTTTGCTCTTTGCATAACTGCACCAAAGGATTTGCTGCCATAAGCTGTTAATTTAAGAGAAGGCTTCAACACCAGCTTGGCCAGCAGGGTTTGTTCAAAGTTCAAACAGACTTAAATACTCAATATGCAGACCACTGTCCCTTTGGACAAGCAAAATCCTCTCCCATTTACCAAAGGAATTTTTTTCATTTCAATTTTCCCTCCCTCGACAATTTCTAATTTTTGCATTCCATTTCTACTAGGACAAATGTTGGAGCTGAAATAACCAAACACTAAAAATAGGGATGGCAGATGAATGCTGAAAAAAATTGCTTTCTATCTACAGTATAAATATTTTGTTTTCTTTGGTAAGCTGTTAATTTTAGGTATGTTCTATGCTGGAGCAATTTATTTCAATTTTCACAGTTAGCTCAATATCTTTTCCAGATTAGCAATCACATCAGCATTAAAGTAAACTGCAGATAGAACATAAATATAAATCGCAGAAAACAAGCCAATACAAGAGGACACAAGATCTGGCGCTAGCCAGGGACAAACCCCAATGTGGGGAAACCCTTGATCAATTCTTCTTATATGTTCTTCAATAGTTCAGCAGAGAGAGAGATAGTACATTTTCAACAGAAGTCAACACTTAAACTTTCTAGATAAGAGAATAGATCATCTCTACATGAGATCAGTTGAAGACATGTTGCTTCAACTGATTCTCCAAGGTGACTCCTTCACCTATCATTGTGTTGCATCTCGTCCACATGTTGCACCTCTCTGTGCTGCACTCAGTTGCTGGACCTCATGCTGCAACTGCTGTCCCATGTACCATAATGCTGTCCCACTGTTAGTGACATTGCCATTCCATGCTTGCCATACAGCTGTCCCGTTTGCTTGCTCCATCCAGCTTCATTGTTGTCCCAAGGCTTCACTATACAGCACCATATGCCTTCATCATGCTGCCACCTATCACAATACTGTGCAAAGATCTGCCCCATGCCTATCCACGTTGTCTCTTGATCTGAGGTGATAAGGCCTGCTGCCTATCACAGTATAGCTATCATCTACAGCTCACTTCAAAACCCCTTGATTGCAGTCCAAACTATCTTGATTTTGAGCTGGTCTTAACAGCCATACACACAGCTCCTTGATCCTTGAGACAGCCCTGTTCAGAACCTGTTTGCACCCTCAAACAGTTCTCATACTAATCTGCTCTTCAACAGCAATTTGGCCTCTGATCTAAGCTCTCCATGTTGTCCTGAAGTGGCATTGCCTTGCTGTCTCTTCTTGCTGCTGCTAGGGCATCCAGCCATCATCTTTGGGCTGCATTTGGCTATCTATAGACTGCAGCTTAGTCTCCTTGTTGCTGCATCTAAGGGCTGTCCTAAACTCTTCCAAAACAATGTAGTATGACTGCGTTTAGGTCTTACCTTGCTGCGTATAGATGATCCTCTAAACAGCTCCCTTCTTGCTGCGGCTAAGTAGCCTCTGTTGACTGCTGTTAGGGCACTCTTTTAGACAATGAGTTAAGTCAGGCTGGGGCAGCGTATAGGAGCAGGTTAGGGCAGCGTATAGGGCTGGTTTGGGCAGCGTATAGGAGCAGGGATCTCCTCTCTTGGACTGCGGCTTAAACCACCCTCTTTAGGACTGCGGCTAGGGTAGTATAGAACCTCTTCATGACTGCGGCTAAGGTTCTTTTGAACAGCACATAGGTCTCTCTCCCTAGGGCTGCGTATAGGTGCATTTTAGGACAGCGGATAGGGTCTCTTCTTAGACCCTCCATGACTGCATGTTACTCTTCTTCATAGGGCAGCATTACGGCTTCCTTCACCGTGCTAGATCTCCCTTTCCTCCTGCATCTAGGGCTTCTTCATTAGGGCAGCGTAGAGCCTAGGGCACTCCCTCTAGATTAGGGCAGTGTTATCCCTTAGGATCTCTCCTCCTACTAAAACCCAAAGACAAGTAAAGAGGAAGAGATCCCAAGTGTGTGTCCAAATGACTTTCAAAGCACCTCTATTTATACTAAAACGTTGAACACATGTGGGGTTTATTTGGTTGCTAGCCGACCTTGACGAATTGTCCCATAACAGAAATAAATTCATATCTCCATGAATACTTATCAGTATCGGATGATATTTAGATAAATCCTACACCTCTTCCTACACCTCTCAATGAGAAGGATCCAAGAAAAATATCAGTTGCCATTAATAAGATGACCCACATGGAGTTTGGCCCTAGTTACCAATTTTAACACTCCCTCTCAACTAGGGAAAACTCCATCCGCTGATCCATATGTTCGACTGTACTATCTCTGCCATTAGTGCCCGGCACTGCTCTGCTCTATTGAGCTTTGCTCAATTCTGCTCTGCTCTACTGAGCTTTGCTCAGTTCTACTCTGCTCTACTGAGCTCTAATCATTTTTGCTCTGTTGAACCATGAAGAAGAAGAATTGATCGAGAATGTCTCATACCATTCTCTACTAACCCGAAGTCAGTTTCATATGAAGCGAGTGTGTCATACCACTCTTATTGACCCGAAGTTAGTTTTATTGATCTCAGATCAATATCACAAGGGAGTGTCTCAAACCACTCATACTGATCCCAGATCAGTTGGAGGTCATCCTAATATAGGGAGTATAGTAGATACAACGATGCGTCCATCGATAGTACTACTACGGTCCCTAACCCCATTTCCCTGTTCACTGATCAGATGAGAGGTACTTCCCATGAGTCCTAGAATGCATGGGTAGGATGCCTCGATAGGGGAACTAATCATCCTGTCCCACAGGAGAACTATCATCGTGGCTCACAGGAGAACGAATCATCTTGTCTCACAAGAGAACGAATCATCCTGTCGCAAAGTCACCTCAAGGTATCACAGGGAAGGCTGAGCTATTCACCCTGTACACAACGCACCATTAGGGGAGGGTGAGTCGCCCTATGGTCGTGTGTTGCTCTAATAAGTACCCCAAGCCCCCCAGAGCTCGCAGAGCTCAACGCATGCAACATGCAGGACCCTTATACGAAGGTCTCTCAACGACTCCAAGTCGTTCGGGAAAGTCACAGATTTGACCTTTCCCGGGGCTTTGACAAAATGTTTGCGACTTGTACATCAATCTCAATGCGATGGAGCCTCCTCACTCATCGATTTACCATATCCCAGATAAGGTAGTATCTGATGTCTATCTGATGGAGCAATCATCGAATACGGGATTCCTCAACAATCGAATCCCCCCCTAGTTGTCACAGAGAATCACAGTGGTATTCATCATGTGTACAAACAGCTCACTGAAGAGCTTCTGCAACCAGGCAGCTTCACACAAGATCATACTCATAGCTATGTATTCGGTCTCGGCGGTGCTTATAGCAACCGACTTCTGCTTCCTGCTCATCCATGATATCGAAGCAAAATCCAAAGAGAACCAGCACTGGGAAGTGCTCTAGTGATCCTCCACACTACTTGCCCAGTCAGCATTCGCAGTTTCATATTTCCGGCAATGTATCTCAATCCATGCGAGATTGTGCCCCGAAGATATCTCAGAAGATTCTTGGCACCAATCCAGTGAGGCAAAACCAAATATGAGCTCACCATGCTAACTGCAAAACATATATCTAGACAGAAATTCACCAAGAACTTCAATGCAAATGAGTTTGTGAAACTCAGAGGCATTTCCCAAATTTGGCCCGGCATAATCACCATATAACTTCTGAAAGTTAAGATCCTCGAGGTAGTCACGGGCTTGCAGTTTACCATTCCACATCCGAAATCCAACTCCCTCTTACTTCTGCAAGTGAGAGGGTCTGCACCTATCAGAGATAGGTCATTCTCAAAAGGTGCCAGTATGAGAGGTCTATTATCCACAACCTTCAAACAATGGTTTGGATCGGCTTCACTCTTAGTGAATCTCAACTTCATCTGCCAGCTATCAATCCTCTCATACTAAGCCTTGGGTGTTTTGCTTCAAGCCATAGAGGACTTTCTTCCACCTACACACGTGAGATTCCCAATCATGAATCTCAAACCACTCGGGTTGTTCCAACAATGGTCTATTATCCACAACCTTCAAACAATGGTTTGGATCGGCTTCACTCTTAGTGAATCTCAACTTCATCTGCCAGCTATCAATCCTCTCATACTAAGCCTTGGGTGTTTTGCTTCAAGCCATAGAGGGCTTTCTTCCAGCTATCAATCCTCTCATACTAAGCCCTGGGTGTTTTGCTTCAAGCCATAGAGGGCTTTCTTCCACCTGCACACGTGAGATTCCCAATCATGAATCTCAAACCACTCGGGTTGTTCCAAACCTGTGGACCTGCTACATGAGGGGAATGGTCCCCTTGTAAGATTTTCCTTCGGTACATCTCAAACATGTACCTTCATGCTCTTCTAGAATTCAAGCATCCCTGTTACCATCTAACTCACATCGAGTAGGGCCCCATAATAGACCTTCGGTGCTATAGATGAGATGTGTCAACTGACATGGTCCCCAATGGACCATCCTGCAACTTGGTACAAATTGCCAATCCTGAACCCATGAGTAAAAGCATCTTTGAAAATTCTATTTTCAAAAACATACCTTTCCATCGATGAATGCCACCCTGAAACCTTTGACTTCCATTGCCGAAATGGACACCAAGTTCTTCTTGGGATCAGGTACATAAAAGAGATTATGTAGATGAATCGAGTTACCCTCATTCAATTGAGGGGTAACACCCTTTCCAGGATAGGTGGCATCGGCTCCAAGTATAATCCCACGAATGTTTCCATCTCTACCAAATTAGAGAGAGAGCACCCTTCTATCTGATGGAGTGCCTTGAAGCACTACAATCAATAAGCCAGATTCCCAAAGAATCTAAAGGAAAGGGCCAATACAAGATAACACTTCTTTATCTTATCAGAAACAACATTTGATTCTTCATACCAAGGGTTCCTTGCTTTCTCTGAAGAGTCGACCGTGTCCTTGATGACCTACATTACCTGTCATTCCTCTGATCATTGAAGATGTCCCTGGAATGATTGTTATCATCATCAAGTGATGTGTCCCTACCAGTCGGACACTCCTTCGCCTAATGGCCGAACGTATTTCAACCAAGGCATCTGCCTTTCATTCCACCCTTAGATCTGGACTTCCCATAGAAGTGATCTTCAGGTAGACCATCAGAAACATCTGTTGCGCCATTCTAATAATATTCTCTACTTCGACTTCACCCTTGGTGTTAGAAGAGGGATGAGGAATCCATCGATCCTTTCCCAACTGTCTTCGA
>APFE030705955.1:253339-294283 GCA_000404065.3 Pinus taeda
AAGCCAATACAAGAGGACACAAGATGTGGCGCTAGCCAGGGACAAACCCCAATGTGGGGAAACCCTTGATCAATTCTCCTTATATGTTCTTCAATAGTTCAGCAGAGAGAGAGAGAGAAAGATAGTACATTTTCAACAGAAGTCAACATTCTAGATAAGAGAATATATCATCTCTACATGAGATCAATTGAAGACATGCTGCTTCAACTGATTCTCCAAGGTGACTCCTTCACCTATCATTGTGTTGCATCTCGTCCACATACTGCACCTCTCCATGTTGCACTCAATTGCTGGACCTCATGCTGCCACTGCTGTCCCATGTACCATAATGTTGTCCCACTGTTAGTGACATTGCCATTCCATGCTTGCCATACAGCTGTCCCGTTTGCTTGCTCCATCCAGCTTCATTTCTGTCCCAAGGCTGCACTATACAGCACCATATGCCTTCATCATGCTGCCACCTATCACAATACTGTGCACAGATCTGCCCCATGCCTATCCACGTTGTCTCTTGATCTGAGGTGATAAGGCCTGCTGCCTATCACAGTACAGCTGTCATCTACAGCTCACTTCAAAACCCCTTGATTGCAGTCCAAACTATCTTGATTTTGGGCTGGTCTCAACAACCATACACACAGCTCCTTGATCCTTGAGACAACCTGTTCAGGACCTGTTTGCACCCTCAAACAGTCCTCATACTAATCTGCTCTTCAACAGCAACTTGGCCTCTGATCTAAGCTCTCCATGTTGTCCTGAAGTGGCATTGCCTTGCTGTCTCTTCTTGCTGCTGCAAGGGCATCCAGTCATCACCGTTGGGCTGCATTTGGCTATGTATAGACTGCGGCTTAGTCTCCTTGTTGCTGCGTCTAAGGGCTGTCCTAAACTCTTCCAAAACAGTGTAGTATGACTGCGTTTAGGTCTTACCTTGTTGCGTATAGATGAGCCTCTAAACAGCTCCCTTCTTGCTGCGGCTAAGTAGCCTCTGTTGACTGCTGTTAGGGCACTCTTTTAGACAACAAGTTAGGGCAGGCTGGGGCAGCATATAGGAGCAGGTTAAAGCAGCGTATAGGGCTGGTTTGGGCATCGTATAGGAGCAGTGATCTCCTCTCTTGGACTGCGCCTTAAACCACCCTCTTTAGGTTTGTGGCTAGGGTAGTATAGAACCTCTTCATGACTGCGGCTAAGGTTCTTTTGAACAGCACATAGGTCTCTCTCCTTAGGGCTGCGTATAGGTGCCTTTTAGGACAGCGGATAGGGTCTCTTCTTAGACCCTCCCTGGCTGTGTATTACTGCTTCGTCATAGGGCAGCGTTAGGGCTTCCTTCACCGTGCTAGATCTCCCTTTCCTCCTGCATCTAGGGCTTCTTCACTAGGGCAGCGTAGAGCCTAGGGCACTCCCTCTAGATTAGGGCAGTGTTATCCCTTAGGATCTCTCTTTCCACTAAAACCCAAAGACAAGTAGAGAGGAAGAGATCCCAAGTGTGTGTCCAAATGACTTTCAAGGCACCTCTATTTATACTAAAACGTTGAGCACATGTGGGGTTTATTTGGTTGCTGGGCTTTGACGAATTGTCCATAAATAATTCATTATCTCCATGGAATACTATCAGATCGGATCTTTAGATCAATCCTACACCTCTTGATGAGAGGGATCCAAGAAAAATATCAGCTGCCATTAATAAGATGACCCACATGGAGTTTGGCCCTAGTTGCCAATTTTAACATAAGCTTATACAGCTTTTGCAGGGAATTCATGTTGTTTTGTTTACATATTGCCCTTGGAGGGCATTGTAGTCTAAAATAGGAACAGTTAGACCAAAACCTTGGATCTATTAGGTGAACGCATTGAGAATTTGCAAATACAATTAATGTATAACAGATGTTGAATGTCACGTATTGATCTAACTTTGTATGAAGGTTGATGGGTCTTTTTTTTAATTATTGATTTAGAAATGCAACATCACGTGGCCTATTGATTCCATTTAAGAGATGGGAATTCGAATCCTTCTTAGCTATCTTCAAACTTTAGCACCATGCTATAACAAATGTGGGGAAAAAATCAAATATAGATTGTGTATCCTCCCTAATCTCTGAAAATCACGTGGCCTTTTCCTGGAGCAGCTGATACTTGAGAATAAATACTGTTAAGTATTTAATTTCAGAATGGCCATTGAGGTTTAAGTGCTGGGAAATATGGGCATTAAGTGTGCTGGTCCATATGGAACCTCAGGTTTACTCGGATCCCAAACCAGTTGAGAAATCTGACTTTCTAGATTAAAGAATCTTTCAAGCTTGCAGCTGACAGGGAAAGAATTTTACCAAAGATGTAGGGCCTAGCCCTTCTTTAAGGGGTAGTTTTGAAGATATTTTTGATACTTCTGTGAATAATAGATTTGGGATTAAGATAGATCTATGCTAGTAGAAAAAACAGAATATATGCCATGAGGATGGTAAAATTTATTGTTAAATAGAGATTATTTTGCCTCGATATCAATGCAAGACTCAGATAAGGTGAAGGGAATTATGACTGCCACCTCTTGGAAGGTCACTTTCCTTATAAGGGGAAATTATGAATTTCACCCATTAGCTAATCAGCGTTGTGCTAAGAGTGCACCTTGAGGATAAAAGGATTTAACAATGCTAAAGAAAAAAAAGGTAGAAGTTTACTACATGTGTGTTTTAAGCAAAAAGAAATCTTTAGATATAAATTACTTAATCCTAAAGATTTTGGAAGGATTTTAACCTTCACATGCTCAAATCTGAGGTATGCTAACTTTGCACCACAAAAACTTCACGTCCTTATACATTGATCGAATTTAAATGATAAAACCCTGGAGCTTTTATTTATTGAAGGACTACTAGATATATAAGGGCTTGTAACTGTAAAATCCTGTATTAATTATAAAAATTACTTGAATCAACGCAATTGGGAAACTAAAAAACATTGAGAATGATAAACTGTAGTTTCACTGCTAATTACATTGAATTTATATTTCTCCAGGTCACTTATTATCAGGAAAATCTCAAAAGGCCTCTGAAGTGCAACTTGGCATGCTCCTTGATTATAAACATATAAGATGATGAGAATAGTATCAGATGCATTTTTACTTTTACCATTAATAACAGTATCTACATGAAATGGTGATTATATTTAGAAACATCCAAGAACCTAGGTATGTTTGTGATGAATGAACTCTAAGCATAGCACTAGACCATAACTTCATTTGCTCAATCTTTAGTTACTGAGGCATTAGTGTTTTTCATTGTTAACTAGAGAACCGAATACCACTAAAACTAAGATTAAGCTTTCGATGACTTTTCAGTAATATTGGATGATCTCACAAAGTAATCCGAAACAAGTTGTGCAAATGTCAAAGATTTGTTGTTGAGTAGTTTCAATAGATCGTCATACTCCACAAGTTTCCTAAATCAAGACAAATGTTCAGCATATAAAGATATAATTCAAGAAACAGCATACCAACTTTATCACCAATGTGCCCAGAGAATTAATCGTACTTTCTTTAGAGAAACCAAACATTTCATCCTAAGGGGTTGGTTCAACTGGTTGTCTCCAATGTCGGTGGGCATTTGGCTAGTTTCACACCTACAGGTGAATGGTTCAAAACCCCCTAGGTTTACGAGGAATACCATTCACATATGTGAGGAAGGCCTTTCATTTCCCTACAAACCTTTCCTTAGATTAAAAAAATATCAAACATCCTAGTGGCAGAATTTACCATCATCATCTAAAGTGTCCCGCATCCATTCTTCATCCACAATGTCTATTAGCACGCCCATGCTTAGCTCTGCCATGTTCACCCTGTAAGTAAAGTATGCAATATTAGTAGTTGACCAAAGGTAAAAACACAAGTAGCATATAACATATCGGCTATAATATAAGTTACCTAGCACTAGGACATGACTGTCTAATACAAGACACACAAACCCCCCAGCAAGAAGACAAAAAGTACATCGAAAGTGTGTGTGTGTATTATAAATAAAATATAGATATAAAGATGGAATTTTTTAAATATTTCAAATGTAGAACAACAATGCAAATTTGCAATCAAACAAGTCCATGGGGCTTTGAATTGACAGTGAATGGGTGTGCTATTAAAGCACTCCTTGTGAAAAAGGTCAACGGTTCAAAACCCCCCATGGGTTAGCCAACAAAAAAAACAATGCAATCAAACAAACAAGAATATGCAATAGATCATAAATATAGATTCTAGAACCATGAATTGTTGTTCTCATTTGATGTCTTCAAAACATATTACAAAGACAACATGATAGATGGGGATACCAATATCAACAAATACAAAATAGGGTAGAAGAGTCTCATTGATTCTCCCCCTTGATCTCAGAATCAAGATTCAAAATCATCAATGTCACCACCACTAACACTAACAATATACTCTCCTCCCTCCTCCAATGTATATAGTCTATGTGTTGCATCAATAGGCGTGGCACACAACCCCTAAAAAGGATCACCATCATCAAAAGTGACCAACTCTAGGACCAATATAATGTTGATGTTTGTAGCTCAGGTAAGTACTTTTGCATAGGCCTATGTGTCTAGGCATATAGAAGTCATCCAAAGTCCCCTTAGTACACTTGCTCAAGTATTGAGTAAGTTGCTATGCTAACTTAATTTAGGAAAAGCACATAATTGATTATGTTGGCTATTAGGTATCGACCATCCATCACTTTGGAGATTAGGGTTAGGGATTTATCTCAGTGAAAAGTTATAAAAGCAAGGCTAAGGAGAGGAGAAAGACACACCATACAATGGCACAAGCCATTGAGAAAGAGATTTTCTCAAGTGAGGAGTGAGATACTCAAGTGTGCCAAGTCCGAGAAAGGTGCAAGGGCACAACATAGGAGATCCAAATCAGCCAAGCAGATCAAGAACTAGGGTTTGATTAGCTAGATCAGATCCAAGGTATGTTTTATTTTTAAATTCCTCAATTGGGCCATTATCCCAAGGCAGAAGCCCAAGTAGGGTTTATAAATATAATGAAGAATTGTTGATTGGGTAGAACTTTTACATGTCACATGTGGTTGAGATTGGTTGTGTAATTATGCTTCCACGAAATAATTGTGTTAAGAACCTAGTTGTACTTTTATTTAGTATATCTGTGATAAATCTATTAGGAACCAATTATCGCGTGCTAGGTTCAAAATTCAACATGGTAACGGAGCAAAAACTCTGAGAGGTCAATCTTTGAATCATGTAAGTGTCAAGTTTGTACATGTATCCTTGGGGCCAGGTTTAGCCGCAATGTACAAGACACAAATATTTGCATGCCAAGAACCAAAGGGTCATACAAAGGCCACATGTAGTACGGCGACAAAGGAAATTTGCTGAAAAATCCATACGTTTTGAAGAAAAGTCATGATGCTAAGTAAAGTTTGAAGTTAAAATTTAAAAAATAAAAAGAAAGGAGACAGCCCAATCGTGGGTGGGTGGCGAACAACCATGGGCTATCAAATCATGTCGCCAAGGCCAACCAATTGGCACAGATTGCAGGTGAACAAGGCTACGGACAAGAGATAGCACACAGGGGTTATTTCGACGAGGTGCGTGAAGGGTGGTGGAGTCGAATAAGAAGTCGAGGAGAGACCAAGTAGTAACGTCAAAGCACGCAGGAATCGACAAGTGTGTTGGACGCTGAAATTAACAATCGACATAGGCAAGTGGCGGAAGGTTCAGTAAACAGCATTCACAACAGGGACTAGCAGTCGTGCGAGTGGACACAATGGTTTAGCCATGGGCTTACAGAGGAAGTTGTTGTCGCAACCAACTGCACAAGCAAAACCATTGGGCCGAGACATGGGGTCAAAGTTTGCGCCAAGAAGCTGAGAAGGTTGTGGAGTTGCGGAGTGTAGGAGCCGCCCCTTGTGCAAGAAGGCACCAAATATTGTCGCTCCAGTAAGGCGGAAAGATAGTCAACGCAGCAAAGAGGTGTTGTGGGCTTGCTAGGTGGGTGGGGCTGTAGCCGCCAAGGGCCGTGACAAAGCACACAACCAACAAGAGAAGTTGCCAAATCAAAGAAGCCTAGAGAAAATTAGTGTTAGAGGCCAAGCCACTAGTGTCAGGGCAGCAGAGGGTTGCAACCGCAAAATGGTAACAAATCAATTTTGTGAGTTCCTAAAGGACCAGCAAATTTTTCAGTAAAGCATGCTTAACGGACTAAGCACATATCTTCCGCAAAATTTGGCAATATGATTGTGATATGTCTTTAGTTTGGACATAGGTTGGATGGAGACTCAAATTACCTATCTTGGAAGGCAAGGGTCACCTCTTTTCTCAAGGAAAACGATCTCCAAGAGATTGTTGAGAAGGCGATCCCAGAGCCGACAGATGCCAAGGAGAATGTCGCCCTAGCAAAGAGGGAGATAAAGGCACAAAGCATACTCTTGGATGTTATGAAGGACCATTGGATCCTCACTTGTCTAAGAAGAAGTTAGACAAGGAGATTTTCGATGCTTTGGTGAGTTTGTACCAAAGAAAGAACATTAACAAGAAAATGGTATTGAGGGACAAGCTCCAATCTACATAGAAGACCAGATCTAACTCAGCGGTGAGTGACCTGATGAAGATCACTTAGATTTGTTATCAACTTGCAGTAGTAGGGGAAAATGTTGACGATGCAGAGGTAGTGATCATAGAGTTAGTGAACATGGTGTTGAACGGCTTCCCAAAGACATGAGATCTGTTTGTCAAATGAATTTGTGCTCAAGAGAACCAACCCTCGTTTGATAGGCTATGGGATGAATCATGAATGCATCTAGGAGGTGATGAGAAAGCAATCAAAAGCTAAGGCCACCAACAAGGAAGGTGACAAAGGACCTAGCTCTTGTCAGTCAGACAACAAAGAGAGAAGGAAAAGGTTTGAGCGGGAGTGAGGAATCAGCCTCACATCCAATGAAGAAGAAGGACTTGACTAAGGACAAGTGTTTTGCATGTCATAAGACAGGACAAGATGCTTCACAATGTCTAGAGGGGAAGAAGGGCAAAAAAGGTGCGCAGTCAACTGAGCTGCATCAACAGAAACTCATGTGAAAGAGTTTTCCAAGAAGCTTAAAATGGAATTCTCACTTGTTCCCTACCTTTCCTTGAGCACCATACCAGTTGGTGCATGGCTATTGGATAGTGGAGCCACATGACATATGACAGGAGCACGAAATCTATTTCAGCGTGATAAAGTGGGACTCAAAGTTGCATATGGAGTTTCGTGTTGATGCCAAACATGCAGTGAAGGGAGTTGGGACAGTGTGATTTCCAGCTTGAGTCGGGAGGTGTGTTGAAAGTGAAGGACATGCTATGGGTGTCAAAACTCAAGAGAAGTTTGCTTTCAATCTCTATGATAGAGAAGAAGGGGTTTGTTGTAACATTCCAGGATGGACAAGCATTGATCAGACCCACGAGATCTAGATCTAACGATGGCCATGTCATTGGAGTTAGGGAGGGAAACTTGTATAGGCTAAAGGGCCAACCTATTTGAGCTAGGGCAAGGATCAAAACAGTGACAGAGAACAAGAAGCAAGAAGCTCCAAAGGTTGAGCAACATAGAGGGAGTTAACCTTCAAGTTCAGGGGAAGGAGCGGTCAACAAATCCTTCCAAATCTATCAAGAAGGTCTCATGGTATGACATGACCTTACAGAATGTTCAGGAGCAGAGGGTTCTAGGAACAAGTTCAAAGGGAGGGTCTTTGAGGATGATTCTGAATCAAGTGGTAGGGAAGGCTTCCAATTCAAGGGGAGTAGTTATGGTAGCAGATCTAGGATCGGAGCCAGTTCCAGGTGGAAGAAGTACATCCCTCACTAAGAGGGAGTGTTGATGTTTGTAGCTTAGGTAGGTACTTCTGCACATGCCTAAGTGTCTAGGAGTGCAAAAGCAAAGTCTCCTTAGGACACTTGCTCCAATATTGGGTAAGTTGATATTGTAAATTAGCCTAAGTCTAACTTAGGAAAAAGTTAAAAACACATAATCAATTATCTTGGCTATTGAGCGGAAGAAACTTAGAAAAAGTAAAGTACTTACTTTGGTGATTATGTTTTAATCTCAATAATAGATCTCAAGTGAGGCAAGATCTAATCTCGGCCATCCATCACTTTGGAGAATAGGGTTAGGGATTTAACTCAATAAAAAGTTATAAAAGCAGGGCTAAGGAGAGGAGAAAGACACACCATACAATGGCACAAGCCATTGAGAAAGAGATTATGAAGTGAATAGAGAGATACTCGAGTGTGTTGGGTTCGAGGAATGTGCAAGGGTGTAGCACAGGAGATCTAGATTAAGGACAAATATAGGACTTGATCAACTAGATCAGATCTAGGGTATGTTGTATTTGTAAATTCCTCAATTTAGCCATTATCACAGGACAAAAGCCCAAGTAGGTTCAAATTATTAATTTAATGAAGAACTATTTATTGGGCAAAATTTGTATGTGTTGCATGTGATTGACGTTGGTTGTGTAATCGTGCTTTCTGAACAATTGTGTTAAGAACTTAGTTGTGGGTTTATTCAATAGACTTGTGATAAATCTACTAGGAACTAATTGTCGGGTGCTAGGTTCATAAATTAGCATATATTAAGATCCAAGTATTGATACTTTGAAAATAGGTATTAACAATTGGCCAACATTGGGATGGGGTGACCTATGTGTATGAGATGCATGGGGCATGTGCCCTAATCAGAGCATATTTCCCACGAGCATTCAACACTAAGGCCATGAGAGTCCCAGGTGTCCATGTGACCAACATGGGGACACAAGGCCAGTGGCATAAAAGAAGAGTGACTTTGTTTTGGAGACTATAAAGGTATGGTTGCAATTTGATAATTCAACTTGCATTTAGCTTGCATGTGTTTAAACTTTAAAAAGGCTACGATTAGAGTTTGCTAATGAAATTAGAGTAACAAGAATGTCAAGTTATACTCTCCAACTCGCAGTTCCGATTCAGGTCTTCCACCATAGGTTTTTTCCAACTCAAGCTGTGTCAAACTAAGTTTGGCCAATTTTGACTCAAGCTTGACTCATAATTAATCACAAACAAAACTTTGATTCACAATTAACAATGACTATAACTCGAGTTGACTAAGTTTGACTCAGTTTACAAAAGCAAACTCACCAAATTTTCTACAAAACACCAAAATGTGTAATTCTTCAAATTTTTGTAGAAGTCAAATTTTACCGAATCTAAATCAAACTCTTGACTCTTCTACATTGCCGTGTTTTTCAGCGATCTAAGTATTGTATAGCTATTGAATTTAGGCTTTTGTGATCCATATCAAGTTTAATAAGAAGGTTTTTGGCGATAATCACATCAGAATGCATTTGTCGACGCGTTTTGAACCAACAAGTGTGGTTCATCGTCAGGTCGAGATAGCTTTCAATGAAATTCCATTCAAAGGAAAATTCAAATATCACTATAAAACATTTGCACGAAGAAATTTGAAAGCTGACAAACTTAGTAAATCATGTGTCATACACAACCAAATAAGCTTCTAGAAATAAGCAAGTAATATATAAAAAGCATCCTAGAGAAAACCACCAGCACCACCATGATAAACCATGTGGTCAACTTTCAGTGACAAATTACATAACGTCATCCATCAGTTGTGAAAAGCAGTGGTTGTGAATGACAAGAAAACATGGTTTTTTATAATCTATGCAAATTGTATTCTACAATTTCAAGCATTGCACTTAAAAAGACCAGTGGTTAAAGCTTAAGCAATTGTGGAGTGATCACACGTACTAACAATAGGACATAACATTCATGGTGCACTCTACCTGTCATAGGGAACCAGGGTTTCAATTAACTCTAGCATGTTGCTTACCATCGTTTCTAGTTTTTCCCATTATTAGCTGGTATTAGTTCTACTTACTGCTTCCCTGTAGTTTTACATTATGATCAGAACACGATATCTGGATTTCTTGATGAACAATCCGGCCCTCGTGGAATTTTTTTCCTGTGCATTGGCTATTATGTAGCTCCTGAATATGTCACGGGTTTCGCTGAATTCGAACTGTGAGGTTCGAAATTCGGTGAATCCCGATAATCGAGGTTTGGCAATGAAATTCGCCAGCTAATCATACAGTCCGTTTTTTAAGAATGACAGCCCTATTTTTTTCTCGATTATTTAAAAAATGGAGAGGAAATACTGCCAAATTCGTTCATCTAGCTCGAATAAAACAGATAAATGCTGGCTATCTAATGCCAACAGGAGAAGGAATAAGACGCCCAACGAATAAGAGATTCACCTGATTGATCTCGCTCTCTCTGGACACACAAAAAGATGGATTATACTACGAATTGATCCTTCGAATAAACCAGTATGCACCGAAGGAATGCCCTAAATCGTGGTCGGCATGTGATTGCAACTGCAATGGCGAGTATTCTTTAGTTCTTCAACGCCGAGTATTGCAACTGATCTGGTTAATTTTCGCGAAATTCGTTAAATTTCTGTGACGGTCCTGTTAACTTTCGCGAAAGTCATTTACGCTTTCAACATACGGAGGGGCAATGCCAAAAGAAAAAAAGAGAAAGAAAAGTAAATCAGAATGCATCGGGGCATGTCCCAAGCGATGGAGGTCCTTCGAGGACCGAAAGCGTACCATATCAACTATCCATTATTCATAAATTGAAATCATATAAATAGCAAATATTTGAATCCTTCGAATTAATTTGAAAATCAGAATCAGGCAAGAAAGATTGAAATCAGGCGAATACTCTCACCCAATTTCGGAATACTATCGACCAAATTATGACATTATAGTCCTACCATCGTAAAGCAACTTTCATGATCAAAGGATAATATTTGAAACAGATAAGAGCTAATTTCATGTACCTCAAGTGCAGGTGAAAAGGTCCCAGTCGTAGCTTGAATTAGGCCTAATAAGGCGATCTTCAAGTCTGCTCGCGGGGGGCTTCAAACCTGATGTGGGTGAGAGGAGTTGGACTCAATAAGAGGGCTCGGCTCGAAGGTGAGTGAGTTTAGGCTGTTATTGAGTTGGTTTCTCCGCTTACACTTTCCCTGTCCACGGTTTGATGTTCGACCAGTAAGGCCGCTGGGTCCCTTGTTCCCAGCTCTTCTTGTTGTTGAGTTGGTTTCTCCGCTTACACGTTCCCTGTCCAAGGTTTGATGTTCGACCAATAAGGCTGCAGGGTCCCTTGTTCCCAGCTCTTCTTGTTGAGTTCCCTTCGCTTCCTCTCTTGCCTTCTGCGGGCTCCTCCCCTCAATTTTCGCACGTGGCTTACTTATTACAGCGGATATCTGCTTCTTTCCTTCTCGGCGATTCGGGTGCCCTGTCCCTGTCAGGTTCCTGCGTTTCCTCCGTTCATCCGTGCTCGTGGTGGGGCTTCGCACGTGACTTACTTGTTACAGGGAGGGTTGGAATTTGACGGGCATTTTACCATTTTACCTGTCACAAACCATTTTAACCGTAAAATACGTTGAAAATTTTTAAATAACCGTCTGACGTGACGTGTTTGGAAGGATGCATAACGTATTGACGTTTAAGGTTTTTTTAAAACGTTATTAATATTTTCCATTTCAACTTGGAACGTACACAATAATAAATCAATAATGATGTTATCAAGCAATAAAATTTAATTTCGAAGCTTTGCTAGGTAGAATTTCAAAATCTGAAAAAATCTACTACAAAACTTTGCAATTCAAAGAAAGTGCAACAACAACACTTAATTTTGATTTAATCCGAACAGTTTGTTTGCAGTGTAATTTTATCTTCATAATTATAGGATCTCTGGTTTACTCTGGTCTTGCGGTTATAACCCTAATATTTGTAGAGTTGTATTATTATTGAAGTTGTGTTTATTTGTCAATAAAGGTTTGAAAAGTGGTTATAAAGAAAAACTAAAGTGTTTTTTTATGATGATTTTGAAAAATTGAAAGAATTAGAGTTTCCTCAAAATGGCAGAAAGTTATGTTTCTGAAGCAAATGTAGAAAGCCAAATTTTGAGAACTTCAACAAACATGATGGGTTTAGAACCTGTTGGAAATCGAGGGAGCTAGGGTTTGGAGCTATGCGGGGTTCAGGGCTGAGGGCCTAGGGCTCTGCAGGTGGAGGACGAGGGGATTGCGAACAAGACAGGGAAGTGTACGGGAAGTGGACCAAGGTAGGAATAGGGTTGCAGGTGGCATGCGTAGAGAGCGGTCAAGGACAGCTGGAGGGCCCCTAGACTGAAATCTTGGGAACTAGGCATCATTCGATGTTTCCCCTCAGATAATGGCAGCCGAAAGTTTTACGAGGTTAGGAAACCTGCTAAGCTGCGCTGTCGTCTTCCCCAAGCAGCACACAACTGTTAAGACGAGAGGTAGTAGGGACGGACCGTTTTCATCTTGGGGATCTCAGCAGTTACTAGGCATAAGACAGTTAAAAAAATGGTCAAACCCAGTGATGTCGTTGATTTAGATCCCAAATGTGGAGACCTTTTGTCGGTTTGCGGTTTGGAGGTCTCAAAACAGAACATTGAAAAATATATCCGTCCAGCTGGACACTCTGGGAAGGAGAAAGCAGGCTCAGAGGTGGCCTGGAACCAAAAGAAAACCCTAGGCTTGCTGGAGGAGAGCTTAGGGGTAGCTTTTCTGAGCGGCCAGAAAGATTCAGCGAATTATCTTTACCAGGAGGCGGTGTTTCAATCGGCAGCGGCAAAGAAAGCGGATGCTCTGACGAACCCTCATGTAAGTACTGATATCCCACACCCGCTTCGTCAATTTTACTCTGGGGGGCTCGAGGATATAGTTATCAGTTGTGGGTTAAGGAATTCGGAGGAAAGAAGGCCAGGTTTTGGGCCAAAGGCTAAACTAGGGCTTGTGGAGGCAGATCAACCGCCGACTTCAGGGAAGGAACTGAAATTATGGGGTCCAAGAAAACCCAGAGATTTATCTTATATTGATGAATTGGGGCTTGAAGGGGGGTCGGGTTTAAGGAAGGAAGCCGCAGGCTTCGAAAGGGGTCTTGGTCAAAGGGGGAAGGAAGGAGGAATAGTGGTATCAGAGGCACTAGAGAAAGGGTTAGAAAGTGGGTCAGCAGAAGCAAGGGAGGGAGGAGGGAACCTTTTCATTGTCGCGGGGAGGAGTGCAAGCACACCACAAGAAGGATTAGCAAATGTTGAAGCATCCACTCAGAACAGGGAGGAAGGGCCATCCAAGAGGCAGACGGGGGAGAAGAGGAAAAAGCCGAAAATAATCAAGAAGAAGGAGATTGTTGCAAATCTAGTCCTAGGTATGGATGTAAAGATTGATGAAGCCATTGAAGTCACAGAGCTTACTCTGGTGGGAAGGGCAAGGGGGAAGAAATATTCAACCCAGTTCATTCATAATTGGGCTTTGCAGCAATGGCAATCGGCACCCGATAAGGAAATCCAGGGAACGTCAATGGCGAAAGGATGGTTTATGGTGAAATTTCAGAAGAAAGAGGCAGCGGACTGGGTTTTGGAGAGGAATTGGGCTTTCGGCAACCACCCAGTACTGTTTAAACAATGGAATCCTCTGTTTGATGCGCAGAGAGAGAAAGTGGACGAAATCCCAGTATGGGTCCGTATGCCAAGGCTTCCACCATTCCTGTGGGTGGAATCGGTCTTTAAATCAATTGGGAATCATCTCGGCACATACTTGGAAACAGACATGTCTTTCATTCAGATGAAGGAAAAGGCGATGGCTCGGATCCTAGTAAGATTGACCCCACAGGAAGGTTTAGCTGCAGAAATTAAGCTTCAATACAAGGAGTTTAATTATGTTCAAACTCTTGATTATGAACATTTGCCCTTCCGCTGCCATAGGTGTCATGTTTATGGACACCTGGCAAAAGAATGTTCGTTGGGTTATAGGTGATGGAGGAAGCAGAGGAAGGCCGATACTGGAACGACCGGGATGGAGGAGACAAGGACACAACAAACTAAGAAGGACTTGGGGACGGACCATATGGAAATTGATCGGCCTCAGGAGGATAAGGCTGAGGGTGTGAAAACGCAGGAAGATCCATTCCCTGATAATCTACCAGCTCAACCGCAAGGAAAGGAGGAGCGAGACCAGGCTACTACAGAGGCATATGTTGTTCCCTGCTCTACCAGCATTAAGGGTATGAGACTAGACTCTAACATTCCTTCTCATTCTCCTTCTTTCTCTTTAAAATCTGTTAGTTGTCATTCCAGTGCTAAGAATATTATACTTCCTATTTCTGGTTCTGAAAACACTCATGTGGATAACATTATTACTTCTATCCCCAATCTAGATCTGAACCGTGATTTGGCTAAGGGTGAAGAGGAGGGTGTAAGGGAAGATCTTTTCTCAAGCTCAAACCATTATAACCTTAGATCTCGCGAGAGAAAATCGCCACCCTGGGGGGCTGTGGGGGGTTTGGGAATGGATCTTTCTCAGATTAGTGAGCGAAAAGTGAGAGATAGGAAAACTAATTTGTCAAAGGCTCAAGCTCAAGCTAAGATAGACAATGCAGATGGAAAACAAATGTCTATTTCTAGGGTGCTTAGAGCAGTGAAGCCCTGTGCTGAGGTTGACAAATGATCATTCTATCCTGGAACTGTAGGGGTTTAGCCTGTAAACCTAAAAAACTGGCTCTCGAAGAGGTTATCCATCAGTACAACCCAGATTTCCTCCTCCTGCAGGAAACTTTGGGCAGGGGAGAAGATGTCACAGAATCTCTGTCAATCCCCCTGTCGGGGTGGAATTTTCAAGCCATGGACGCCAAAGGTCACTCTAGAGGTTTAGCCATGGGGTTCAGGGAAGGAAAGTTTAAAATTCAAAATTCGTGGGGGATGGATCATGTAATGGGGATGGAAGTCCACTCCTTAGAATTATGTTCCCTTTTGCTGATAGTAAATATATATGGACCATGTCAAGGGAGAGCTTTGTTATGGAATTCATTATTTTCCAAATCTGTTATGAGAAACCCCAATCTTGTGGTAGGAGGAGACCTAAATTTCTCAATTGGAGCTGCTGAAATTTGGGGTCCCTCTGCTAGAGAAGACTCCTTATCAGACTTTTTCTACAATATCCTTAGCTCAAACAAATTGGTGGATATTAACCTGTTGAAAGTAAGGCCCACCTAGAGAAATCGAAGAACAAGGGAACATAGAATAGCAAAAATATTGGATTGGTTTCTCTTATGTGAAGAGGTCTCAACAAAGGTTCCAGCTTTCCATCAATGGGTGGGAGAAGGAGGGAACTCGGACCACCTTCCAATACTGCTTGAGCTTTCCAAACCTCCTAAAAAGCCAGCAGCCCCTTTTAAATTCAATCCCGCTTGGTTGCTGGAGGACTCATATAACAAGCTTTTCAAAGAAACATGGAGAAGGACGAGGACCAACAATCCAAAGGATAAAGCGTTCCTTTTCATGGAGAACCTCAAGCATCTGAAAAAAGCAATGGTGGAATGGGCGAAGGCTAAGAAACAAAAACATGATGAAGAGTTAAGCAAAATTGGGTTGGAGCTACAAGACCTGGAAAGTCCTGAAACAAATGGCTATGAAATTCAAGGAAAAAGGGATAGAATATTGTTATTGGAAGGTCAAAGGAGTAAAATCCTTCTAGCAAGAGAAGAACAATGGAGATTGAAAAGTAGAGCTATATAGCTGAAGGCAGGAGATGAAAACACCAAGTTTTTCCAAAATTATGCAAGAGGAAGGAAGAATATAAACACAATTTGGAAATTGAAGGAGGAAGAAGGCAGAGAAGCAAACACTTTTGAAAATATGTCATAGATGGGGATAAGCCATTTCCAAAAGCTCTTCACAAGACAAGCAGAAGCTTCACTGGCTAAAGTTATGGGGACAACCCAAAGTTTCCCTCGTTATGTGGATGAGGAAGAAGCAATGGATCTGATGGGAGAAGTCACGAAGCCAGACAGGTGGACAATTGAACTATTTCAACATTTTTTCGAACAAATTGGACAGGAAGTGACGGACGTGGTTGAAGAATCCAGGAGGAAAGGAGCTATCTATTCCCCTTTTAATGCAACATTCATAGCCCTAATTCCAAATAAGGAAGACCCAGTCTCTTTTGAGGATTTTCGACCAATCTCCTTATGTAATTGCATTTACAAAATAATCGCAAAGGTGATAGCCGTCCGATTAAAACCTATCTTGCCCAAATGCATCTCAAAAGAACAGTTTGGGTTCCTGGATGGTAGACAGATCCATGAAGCAATCGAGGTTGCATATGAAACAAATCCACAGTGTCAAACAAAAGAAGGGGAAAGGAGCAGTCGTGAAAATTGACCTTTCCAAGGCTTGCGATAGAATAAGCTGGATATATATCCGAATGTTACTAACACATCTGGGATTTAAAGTTGATTTCGTTAATTGGACCATGGGATGTCTAACAAGTGTTAGTTTTGCAGTGATGATAAATGGGGCTGCTTCTTCTTTTTTCAAAGGGCAAAGAGGGCTGAGACAGGGATGCCCCCTTTCGCCACTTCTCTTCCTACTAGTTGCTGAAGGACTGAGCCAATTAATGCTGAAAGCAAAAGGGGAAGGAGTCATAAGAGGACTGGAAGTGGCGGTAAATCTGCTTATATCCCATCTTTTATTTGTAGATGACATTTTGCTCTTCAATAATGGAAACATCAATGAAATAAAGGAGTTTAAGAGGATCTTAGACCTTTTTATGAAGGCTACAGGAATGCAAGTGAACCAAGGGAAATCCCAGCTGATTCTGGAAGGTTTTAATAGACAAGAAATAAATAAAATATCAGATGCCTTGCCTTTTGAAGTTCGTAAGCTCGATGATCCTTTTAAATACCTGGGTTTTTCGCTGAAACCAAATGCCTATAGAAAGCAGGATTGGTACTGGCTAATAGCAAAAATTGAAGCCAGAATAACACATTGGAGTTTTAAGTGGCTCTTGAGAGCTAGAAGATTGACCCTTATTAAATCTGTTATTTTGGCAATTCCAGTTTACTGGGCAGCTTTGACATGGGTTCTGAAAGGCATCCTGGAAAAAATAAGAAGGATATGTAGTAGATTCCTATGGGCAGGGTCTAAGGAGGAATCGGTTCTCCCATGGGTAGCATGGGAGAAGGTGGCAAGGCCCAAGGAAGGGGGAGGCTGGGGAATTAAAGATCTCACAACTTTCGGGCCTTTGTTAGCAATGAAATCAGGATGGAGGATTATAAAGATGGAGAACCTGTGGACGATGGTTGTTAAGAGGAAATATATCGACCCTATTCCTTTAGAAGATTGGATAAAAATTCCAAACAAGAAAAAAGGGAATGCATCAGTTGTTTGGAAGGCCACCATAGATGCTTTCAAGATCATAGAGCAAGGTTTGTCCTGGCACTTAGGAAATGGGGAGAACATCCGGATAGGGAAGGACCCATGGGTAGGTTGTAACGAAAACTTTGCTCTATCCTCGGACCTCATTATGCAACATGATTCAAAAGGCATTCACTTCCTCAATCAAATCGAGAAGCAAGGTCACTCCACCTTTTGGGCCCAAGCTTGGCTCTCAGGGAGGGACCTAGATTTGATGCCACAATGGTGGGAAGAATGGAATGTTTTTATCCAAGAGCTGTCCAGAGCAAATGTGAGGCTAGATCAGTTGGTGTGGGCTCATGCCGACTCCGGATCCTACTCTTCAAAATATGGATACAAGTTTCTTATGTCTAAGAAAGGTTGGGGAAACCCGGATTGGTGGGCCAAATTCTTGTGGAAGTTAAAAAGTCTGCAAAAACTAGACTTTTATTCTGGTGCATACTCAAGCGGAAGGTACCAACATGGGACATCCTTCAGGCCAGATATAAGATAGGACCTGGGAGATGCCCTTTATGTAAAAATGAATCAGAAACAATAAGGCACCTATTTATTCACTGCCCTTTTGTTAAAAAAGTGTGGATGGAGGTCGGAAGATTGCTTCAAAAGGTTGTATCCTAGGAAGGGGATTCTTTTCCAGAAGTTTGGCAAAGATGGTGGTAGCTATATCTGGAAGGGAACATGCGATATCTGCCTCTTATCATAGCCTAGGGAATTTGGATAGCAAGGAACAACTGCATTTTTATGGTTAAGTATACTCCCTATGAGGCCATTGCAATTCAATGTACTTTAGTCTATGTGAGTATACCCGAGTCTATCAAAGAAAACTCTTCCAGGATAACTAGAGTGGAACACATCAAGGAAGGAATACCATGGGCTTATTTTGATGGGGCATCCCAAAACAATAGAGCTGGAGCAAGTTTGGTAATTCACATAAACCAAAGCAGATGTCTTAAAGCCTCGGTGGAGCTGGGGATTGGAACAAACAACTTTGCGGAGCTGTCAACGCTCAAACTTCTCCTTTGTTGGCTTATTCACCTAGACATTCTCACGGTTCAGATCTTCAGGGACTCAATGAACACTATTAAATGGTTCAATGGAGAGAATAGATGTCAGAATTACATTTTATCACCATTATTAGAAGAGACAAAACATCTAAAGTATTCCTTTAACGCTTTTTCTCTTTGCCACATCTACAAGGATTGCAATGATTCAATAGGCAAGCTTTCTAAAGCGGATTTGAAACAAGATATGGGCAGTTGGAGAATAGAGGACGAGGACCAAGGCGAGATCCGTGTGTCAGATCACCCACCATATTCATAGCTCCTTTTTACTGGTTTCCATGTCTTTATAACAGACTGTGATTTTGGTGTGGTTTCTATTTTCACATGCTCTAGATTGTGACTGCTATTGTATTTTATTTTAGACTCCTATTTTCGTTGTTCTTCCTGTTTGGGTTGTTTTCCTCTCTGAGGAGGCCCGGGAAGATACAACAATTGTTTGGATGCTTTTCGATCCTATGGACAAACTGGTTTTACTGTTATGAACTGATCAAAGGGGTTGTTTTCCTCATAAAGTGGAGGCATGTGCATCAGATCAGTGGTTTATTTTCATGTATTTTTGACAGGATTGTATATCTTACATCCTGTGAGCTATATGATCTGCAAATCATACAACAAAAATGAATGCTTATGCATATACTATGTAACTTTTTATTTCGGTTAATAAAAAGTTCGATTTTTTCTTTGGAAAAAAAAATGGCAGTTTCCTCGACTTTATTTATATAAATGGTAGACTAAAATTAAAATTCGTGTGTACCATAAGCTCCGTGATTGTGGCTTTGACAAGACTTGCTGAAAGATATTATTCATGAGCATCCCGCTATTAAGTATTTTAGTTTTTTTCTTTAGTTTTTTTGGATTGGAGTTAAGTATGGTATGTTTTAAAGAAATTGTAGATTTGTGGATTAAATATTTTTATTTCTTTAATGTATAAATTTATGTAGTGTGTTTAAAAATCTCTCCAATCTTAAATAATTAAAATTTGATAAATATAATTCTTTCAAAAGATTCAGTGTTTTTTATGATGTTTTAGTTAAAAATATAGTTGAAATATATTTAGTGAATTTAGTGAATTGCTCTCTATAATATTTTTTGTCAACTTTTCTCTTTTTTTTAACATATTGGGAAAAATGATTATAATTTTGTAGTGAAATTCACATTGGGGACAATCATCACATGCAACTATTCATAATTCAGGTTGATTCATCATGGTTATTCAAAAAAAACCACGCCCTGGAACTACCCTACTTGTAATATCTCGGAGTCTTGGGTTATTAACCTATTTCCTTACATTCCATGAAATCAAACTCTTAATCTAACAAAAGAAATTTTAAGACATACTATAGAACTAAAAAGAAAATTGTCAACAATTCCAATTTATAAACACAATTATTTTATAAAATTTGTAAGAAGCGTGTGTATATTTAACTATTACAGTGGTTTATGTTTTACTCTATCCATCACCAACAAGGTGCGTTTTTTTTTTTACACTATGGTTCATGGACATTGGGTGGTCGTTACATCCACGGGAAAATCTAGGCAAATCAACCCCGAAGAGAATCTTTTAAAGCCCATTGGGGGTGGCTGTTACATCCACGGGAAAATCTGGGCAGATCAACCCCGAAGGGAATCTTTTAAAGCCCGTCTTAAAGCCCATCGGGGGTGGCCGTTACATCCACGGGAAAATCTGGGCATATCAACCCTGAAGGGAATCTTTAAAATCTTGTCAACCAAACTAGCAGGGCCTAACCCCAAGGGCGTCGAGGAGAATTGACCCTGTGACCTCCCAATAGGCGAGGCACTTAACAACGGGGACTCGACCAGTTGAGCTAACCCTTGGGGCTACCAACAAGGTGTGTTACTTAAAAACATACTTATAATACGTTAAGTGGGTTCAAGTAAACCAAAATCTAATTTATTAATTATACAATACCATCAGAATGAAACGAATCTAAAACATCACTCGAAACTATTTATTAATCTATTAGAATTAATAAATGTAGAAATGGTGTTGAAGAACTCAATTGTAAACATGATAATAATGTAGATATCTTACCTTGGAAACCTTTTTTGATAAAACCTTCTAGAAATAACCATTGTTTGCCTCTTTCATGCTTTAAGAATTATTACAGATAGAAACTATAAACTTATAGATAACAATTTTGCATATTTTTATTCCTAGGCTTCACATTCTTAGTCTTTCTTTATTTTCTTTTGTACCATTAATATTGCAAGATTATATATATGCCCACAACACAACAAATTTCGCTCGGTTTGAAATTTTTTGTTTGTGATGAGATCTCATCAAGTGGTCAATCTTAGTATGATTGAATTCCCATAAGTGTCACATAGAAGGTACAAGGATAATAAAACATATATATTTTGTACTCCTTAGAAGGAATGTCATTCAATAACTCACAATTCATTCATTTGATCAGGGTAAGTTGGATTAGAATCCAAGTCCAAATACTTTCCTTGAAATCCAATGAATATGTATCTATCTCTTATGCAAACATCATTAAAATTCCCACTTGAATGAATCAAACAATCAATCCATGAGTGTGTTAGTGCATCATCGAACCTACATAGCTAAAAGAACAAAACCTCTTCCTTGTCACAATAATTTTGGACCACAATCTTGCTCGTTCCCACTTGCTCTCCTTGAGTGTATTGGCCACCCACCTTTATTTGATTGTTTGGGCCGGAGCCCTGTCACAATGTCATCGACTCACCACTCACTTATGAAAGTTATCCTATGTCATAATATCACCTATGGAATAGTGGAAGTGTCACTTGAACTACAATCTGCACCGATATTGAGTGTCTCAACATATCACTTAAAAGATTTGAAAGATATGGCCCATGAAGAATGGCATCTACCGCCACTTATGAAATACTAAAACGCTTTTTGTACATTGTACTTACTTGACTACAAACTCTCCGCGGTGGATCCCCACATTGATTCCATGTGATTATGATTGTGGAGAGGATGCAGAGGATAATCCAAGTTTTACTTTGTTGGTCATCTTATACGTCCCATAAGATCTCCTTAGTAATATCGTGTTATCACATGTTTGAGTCAAGGACATTTAATTTCAAAGTTATGGAGATTTTATTGTGAGTGTTCCATATAATTTCAAACCAAATTAGATAATTCAATAAGTCATTTATGTGTTATGTTCATTTTGTTTTTTTTCTTATGATAGATATGTGTTTTTAATGAAACCTTTATTAGTGAAGGGTTAATTTATTATCAAAACATCACCCTTGGAAGGGAAAAATTTTAAACGTAACGTTTCTTGAAAGGCAACATAAAGACCTAAAACGTAAAAAAAAAGTGGTATGATGGATAAAGAGGAATCCAAATTCCAACTCTGGTTACAGTTGATATCTGCTTCCTTCCTTCTCGGTGATTCGGGTGCCCTGTCCCTGTCAAGTTCATGCATTTCCTTCGTTTCCTGTGTTCGTCTATGTTCGTGGTGGGGCTTGCAGGCTTGTGGGTTGTGATCTGATTTTCTGTTTGAGCCTAGTGATACAGCTTATGAGGTGCGACTCTAGATCCTCTGGGATCCTACAATGGTGTCGCCCACGCCTTCGTCACAGAGTGGGCAGCCCCTCTAGTGTTGAAGGCCAAGGATGCAAGAGGATGGGGTCAACAATCTCACTGATGACAAGCATCCAAGAATCTCTGAGAGAGGTTCCATCTGGTTTCCCATATAACCTGGAAAATAACAACACAAGAATCATGGACGACAATAATTGATCTTTGTAAATTCTCTGGACTATTTCGATATTCATAGAGAACAGATCATATGGGTGCAAGGAGGGAGGCATCTCGGATCCAGTGACGAAGGTTTATTTATCCATTTAAAGTGACTTATTATTATATAAAAACATATTTTAATAAATTTATTATAAACAATCATATATATTAATAAAAATAAAAAACATAATAATATAAACATATAATATTAATTCATAATATAATTTTTCTTGATAGCATTCAACAATACAATATTTTATATTACATGTTCTATTTGCGTGTTTATTGTTTTTTAATTTTTTTTAAATTATCTTTAACTAATCCACGGTATAGCTACTATGTAGCCCTGGTTATTTCTTTTTGTTGAATTTGTATTTTATAATGTTATGACAAATTTTATATATTATATATTTAATATATATGATATAAATTATTATATGTAAATAGTTAGCAATGTTATTTATTATATATAAAATAGAAATATATAAAATGTGTTATCCATAGAACTTTTTTTTTTTGCAGAATGCACTTTTGTACATCAGGGTTGGAATGCTTGTAACTATGTTTTAAGTCAAGATTGTGTCTAACAAGGGGAGGAGGGGTAGAGGCTTTATGTTCAGAATACACATACCAAATATTTCAAAGCACTTCCCCTACTTTTATGTTGGGGAGTTTGGCTGGCTCGGAATAAAGAGATTTTCGAGAATAAGCCTTCCCTTTCAAATAGAGTGGTTGTTGAGGGTTTGGCTATTATGTGACATTTTCCCCAATCCAAGAATCCTCCTCATAATAGACTTGTGATCCCGGAGGAACCTAATAGATCTTTCCCTTGGGACTATTTTAATGGGGCTGAGCAAGGGGAAGAAATGATGTGTGGTGGAGGGTTCATCTTACATTTGTCTGAGCAACGTTATTTTCATGTCATAATGGGGTTTAGGGAGGGGATCAAACAATTTGGCAAAATTGATTTCTTATTGTTCTTTATTGGATTTTGCACGTGAAAAAGAATGTGAACAACTTCAAGTTTTTGGTGATTCTTTGGTGGTTATAAGCTAGGTCAATGAGATTCAACAATGTTGCAGTCTACTTCTTTCTCACATTCTGGAGAATTTGTAGAGGATCAAGCACACTATTGTTTCTTTTTCTTTCACACATATATCGAAAGTGCAACAAGGAAGCAGATAGGCTTTCTAGGGAAGGCCTACAACTTGATCGAGGGTTGTGGCTCATAGAAGAATTCATGAACGATGAACACTTTCGGGTCTATCACAAACCCTACATGGATGATCACATACCTCAAATTTAGTTTTTTGTTTTGGTGACTCTTTTTATATTTTGTTAGTTTTGATATATACCATTGTATGAAACCTCATAGGTTGTATCTCAAATACTTTGTATGACTGATATTGAAACATGTTTATTGTTTGATGTAACTAGACTATATAATACCCATGATGCCGGTACATGTATTTTTTGAATATTTTGGATAGTTGTTTCAGCCATCAAGAGGATCTGGGCAGATCCTTTAGAGTACACACTTGGTTGTGTATATACAAAATGTAATTTTGTTTATAATTATGAATGAAATTACAATTTTTTTCCCACAAAAAAAATCTAAATGTGTTATAAAATATTTTTATTTTAAAAATATGATATGGAAGATTTTAATGGCAAACTTTACCCTAACTTTATTGGGAAATTTGAATTCAATTCGAAATTTATCCTTATTAAACCTAAACCATGTGACATAATTTTTAGAGTTCTTCATTTTTCATTAATTAAGGTGGTTTTTTGTCTTATTGCTATTCTTTATTAGAATTAGCATTTTACTCAAATTAACTAAAGACTTTATATTTCTTAAAATTATTAAGGCTTGATATTTCTTAAAAAGCGCATAATGTAGAATTGGACCTTCGACATCCCTTAACTAATTTGGCCACTATTTTTTTTTACATAATATAAACACTTTAAATGTAGGTCTTTAACTAGTGGTTTCTAATGGACCTTTTTTTTCTGAGGAAAACTTCACAAGGAAACCTAAGGTATGCTTCCCAACATTCATGGATGGCATCCTTATTAAACTAAACAATGAAGACTATTGCACGTCACCCAAGGGTATTCAAATTAAACATTTTTTGACACAACCAGTAAGGTGCCCAACACCATTAGTGACAACCACTTGAGCGAACCCCTTGAATTAGTTCTCAATCGATTTTGTGATTGCTAGCCTCATCCTCACATAAAACAATCAATAAGTCCCAATATTAAATTATTAAACTTGGAAAATATATTTCCTACTTGTCTTTACTGTACTCATCAAATTCTAGAATGAATATGTTCATCATACTTGGGAGTTTGTTGAGGTCTAGTTGGTTGAGATATTCTCTCCAACTAGTTAGACTCCTAGATTGGTGTGTGGTTGAAATATTCTCTCAACCAAAGAGATTATGTGTCTAAGATAAATGAACTATCTTGAGACATAATCTTGATGTATTTATATTGTATTATTATCATTATTTGTAAATCCAATACATTAGGCTTAATGTCTTTTCCTCCTTGTCTCTGTCTCTCTTGAATTTAAGTTTTTATTTTTTAATGATCTTTAATTGGTATCAGAGCTAGTGTACCGATGTGTGAATGGGAAAGTAGTGTGTAGAGTGAAACATGGATGAAGTTAAGCATGGAGATCTCCATGAATTTGTATACAACTTGTTACCACTCAAACTAGCAGGGGATCCCTAAAGGGCAAATGTTAGGCCAAGGGTAACAAATGGAGACTTAGCCCACTGTCACCTTAGCTAAGGCTCCCTTCTATTTAGGGACTTTCACCGATGGGAGGAGACCTGGTATATTATGGAGTCACTGATGAAGGATAAGTCAATGAAATGATGTGGAGTGACCCAAACAATCCTTTCCCAGAGGAGTTAGAAGGATAAGGCTTGCTTGTTTCCTAAGAAAAGTACAAGGTCTTCTAGGGAAATGAGAGGAGGAATCAAGGATTAGGTTGATGGGATATGACTTGTGAAGGAGCTTCCCAATCCCTAAAATCCTTATTGTAATTGGTATCCCGGATGGTTCTTGAAGGATTGTCTTTTCAAAGGAATAGGACCACACGGGACCAAGTGGACTTGGTCTAAGGTAGGGGGAGTGAGTATAGCAACCAATGATGCTTTTACCCTAGAGAAGATAGGGGAAAGGATCAAAGAAAGAACTTTCACTTGAAAGTGTTAATTTGATACTATGAGGTACTAGCCTTAGGGATGCTACGACAAAGTTTGATCCTGGAGCTAGGGCTTGGATTTTCTCCCAACTCCATCGTCAAAATGGCTTCAAAATTGGCGGAGACCTTCATGAAACACCAATGTAGGAGACCCTAGGAGATTGAACATTTTAGAGGGCTAGGTTGTTAGGAAATTGATGCCCTGGGTTCCCCAACTTGGCTAGACCTAGGAGAAGGTGAAGAAATGTGATTTTTGGTGACCACCTTTTGGTAGATCGGTGCCTTAGTCTTTAGAGAATGGATTCTATGATTAATATGAGTAGGATTTCTTGGTTCCCAGTCAAGGAGGCCTCAAGACCACTTCGCTAGCCTTTTAGGTCAAGGAGAAACAATCTTTCAGCTTTTATACTTTGATGCACAAAGGGGATGGCTTATCAAGGTCAAATTCTTTGATAGAATTACCCCTAGGAGATTTGATTCATATTACATGGCCCATACATTGAAAGATGTTATAATATAGACAAAATTCCACAATTTTAAGCAGTGAATGAATGCAACAATTAGCCCTAGAACAAATAAAATCTCAATCCATTGTATATGACAAGGTAAAACAAGAATAACATTAAAATCGTGTACTTACATGTAATAGAATATATACAACCATTCACAATAGACAAGAGAGAAGCTCCAAGAGAAGATAGATCAGTATCCACACATCAAAATTCATCCATAAAGCTCCAATTCATCCTCTAGAAAAAGTGTGGAAATCTCAAGAGAGAGAAAAGTTCCAATCCAAAGTGATCATAAGAAAATGAGCTCATCTCACTTGCATTTATACACAAATTAGGAGTTTGAATTAGCCTCCTTGGCCTACATAAGCCCCAAAAATAAAATAATGTTCTAATAATTTAACTTTTGGTGACAAGCCCGCCAAACTAGCTCATAAATGAAAAGGTAAGCCTCTCAAGAGGTAAAATAAAAATCTAAGCATGTTGTAGGGCCCTCTAAGAGGCCTAATGAGATCCATGGGTGCCACAATGAAGAATAGGACCCTCAAAAGCAGTGGACAAGGGGTTGGTCCCTTGTAATAACCTATGGTACTCCAAATAACATGTGGGGGCACACAAGTGTCCTCATGGGTCTCCAAACAAATCGAAGATGCATGTAGATCACCTACAAGGCTAGGATGATGGTGTAGGTGATGCCACATCATCATGCAAGTCATAGATCATCTCCCAAGTGTATGGTGTAAATTTGGGGCTAGTTGGGCATGATGGATCAAGTGCATCTTCCTCATCTAATAAGTGAACCACGAGCAATCTTTGAATGGTTGTGGGGATCCATGGGGTGATGTTTGTTGTTATGGAGGCCCATGACTCCCAACACGCACCCTACAATTTCCAATGTAATCCTATGAAAGATTAGGACCCCGTATAGGGAGACTAAACCCAAAATGGAGACCATCTGCAATCCTACATAAGATCCAATGCGTCCCCTAGCCTTCTAGTACAACAAGTCATTAGAGAAATCGATTAAATGAGCTTACCAAATCATGGACCATAGGTGGGGACTTCATAATGGCCTGCCATCCCATAATGGGCTTCGAGATGTGCCAATGTCTCTTAAAATTCAAATGGGGTTAAACAATAATCCTTTTAGGTGATTTCTACTTCTAAAGGGGATAATATAGTCAAGGTATATCCTTCAAAAGGTGGTGGCATGTGGTAGATAGGTGAATGAAGTAGGGAGTGAAAAGGGGCAGCCCTAGGTCACATGCTGGGGTACAATGGTAGTTAATAAGAGGGGAGTCGACACTTGGGTTTATAATGTATAGGAGGGAGAAATCGTGGTACATGAGGTACCCCATCCTAGGATTTTCCACCCTTCTTTATATTCCTTTTGCCTTTTTATGATTTTCTTCGATTAATTGCTTGGGGCTCAAGGGGGAAGAGCATGATGTACAAGACATAGCAGTGAATACCTCATTTTAAGGTGGGGTGGTTCATTTCCCACCAGGTGTTGGGACAATCATGGGTTCCTATAAGATGAAGGAGGTTCATAGAACCTGTAGGAACTAGGGTGATGGCCATGATGATGGGGCATAGCTCATGTATTGGATTTTTCCCATGTGCTAATTGTGTTTGTCCTGACAATCTTTTGCATTTTGTGGTACATTTTCCTGTTGAATGTGGCCATATATGCTTTTATCTTTCTTTTTAGCTGCATCGACCTTTGGGCTTCATTCCAAGCCATGAACCAAGGTGTGGGCAAGGGGAAAGAGCATGCTAACCCTATGTGGACCTAGTGGAGAAATGTGGACCCGGGCGGGAGAAATGATGAATGGGGTAATAATGAATGGAAAGAGGGTAACATAAGTAGATAAGGGAGCGGGACCATGCAACCAAAATCAATGTTTCCCATGAAATACCATCCCTAGAGCCAAATTGTCAATAAAAGAGATCCCACGGGACTAGAATCCAATGTTAATACCTAAATGGGGTCTAGGGGATGTTACCGCTCAAACTAGCACGAGACCTCAAGGGGGAACCCTAAAGGGTAAATGCTAGGCCAAGGGCAAAAAATGGAGACTTAACCCACTATCACCTCAGCTAAGGCTCCCTTATATTTACAGAATTTCACCAATGGGAGGAGACCCGGTATGTATGGAGTCACCAATTAAGGATAAGTCAACAAATGGACCTCAAGGGGGACCCATAAAGGGAAAATGCTAGGCCAAGGGCAACAAATGGAGACTTAACCCACTATCACCTTAGCTAAGGCTCCCTTATATTTACAGACTTTCACCAATGGGAGGAGACCCGGTATGTATGGAGTCACCAAATAAACCCTTTCCCAGAAGAATTTGAAGGATGGAGCTTGCTTTCTTTCTAAGCAAGGTACTATGTATTCTAGGGAAAGGAAGAGAGGCTTTGAGGGTTAAGTTTATAGGATAAGACTTGTGAAGGAGTTCCCCAATCCTTGAAATCCTTGTTAGAATTGGTATCCCAGATGGTTATTGAAGAATGGTCTTTGATAGGAGCGGGGCCAAGTGGACACAATCTAGGGTATGAGGAAAGAATGTAGCAACCAATGATATTCTTATCCTAGATAAAGTGGGGAAAGGATCAAAGAAAGTATTTTCACTTGAATATGTTGTTTTGAACCTATGAGGTACTAGCCTTGGGGATGGCAGGGCAAGTTTTGATCCTGAAGCTAGGGCTTGGCTTTTCTCCCAACTCCACCACCGAAATGGCTTCAAAATTGGAGGAGAGCTAGAGGAAAGGCCAGCACAGGAGACCCTAGGAGATCGAATTTTTTTTTATGGCTAGCTTATCAGGAAACTGATGCCCTAGGTACCCCAACTTGGTTAGACCTGGAAGGAGGTGAAAGAATATGATTTTTAGTGACCAACCTTGGTAGATCAATGCCTTAATCTTTGGGAGAATGAGGTCTATGATGAATATGAGTAGGATTTCTTGGTTCCCAATCAAGGAGGCCTCAAGATCACTTCGCTTGCCTTCTAGGTCAAGAAGAAGCAACCTTGCAGCTTTTATACTTCAATGTGCAAAAGGAATGGCTTATCAAGGTCAAATTATTTAATAGAATTAGCCCTAGGACATTTCGCTCATATTGCATGATGCATACATTGAGAGATGTTATAATAGAAACAAATTCCACAATTTTAAGCAGTAAATGCATGTAACAATTAGCCCTAAAACAATGAAAATCCCAGTCCAACGTATATGACAAAAGTAAACAAGAATAACATGAAAAGGCATGTACTTACATGTAACAGAGTATATCCAACCATTCACAATAAACAATAGAGAAGCTCCAAGATAAGATAAACCAAATCCACACGTCAAAATTCATCCATAAAGCTCAAATTAATCCTCCAAGAAAAAATGTGAAATTCTCAAGAGAGAGAAGAGATCCAATCCAAAGTGATGATGAGAAAATGAGCTCATCTCACTTGTATTTATACACAAATTAGAAGTTCGAATTAGCCTCCTTGGCCTACATAAGCCCTGAAAATAAAATAATGTTCTAATAATTCAACTTTTGGTGACAAGCCCACCAAACTAGCTCATAAATGAAAAAGTAAGCCTCTCAAGACATCAAATAATAATCTAAGCATGTCGAAGGGCCCTCTAAGAGGCCTAAGGAGGTCCATGGGTGCCATAATGAAGAATAGGACCCTCAAAACCAATAGACAAGGGGTTGGCCCCTTGTAGTAACCCATGGTGCTCCAAATGACATGTGGGGGCCACACAAGTGTGCTCATGGGTTTCCAAAACAAATCAAATATGCATGTAGATCGTCTTGCAAGGGTTGGAATGATGCTGTAAGTAATGCAACATCATCGTGCAAGTCATGGATCATTTGCCAAGTGTATGGTGTAGATTTGGGGCCAGTTGGGCATGATGGATCAAGTGCATCTTCCTCGTCCAATAAGTTAACCACAAGCAATCTCTAAATGGCTATGGGGATCCATGGAGTGTTTTTTGCTATTGTGGAGGCCTATGGCTCTCAACGCACATCGTACAAATGCCAATGTAGCCCTCTGAAGGATTATGACCTCGTATAGGGAGACCAAACACATAATGGATACCATCTGCAATCTTGCATAAGATACAATGTGTCCCCTAGCCTTCCAATACAACAAGTCATTAGAGAAATCAAGTAAATGAGCTTACCAAATCATGGACCACAATTGGGGACTTCATAATGGCTTTCCCTTCCATAATGGGCTTCGAGATGTGTCAATGTCTCCTAAACTCCAAATGGGGTTAACCAACAATTCTATTAGGTGGTTTCTACTTCTAAAGGGTATGATATAGCTAGGGTACATCCTTCAAAAGGTGGTGACATGTGACAGATAGGTGAATGAACTAGGGGATGAGAAGGCGCAACCCTGGGTCACATGTTGGGGTATAAGGGTAGCTAATAAGGGGGAAGCCCATACATGGATTTATAAGGTATAAGAGGGAGAAATCATGGTACATGAGGTGCCCCGACCTTGGTTTTTTCACCCTTCATTATATGAATTTTTCTTTTATATGATTTTCTTTTATTAACTACTTAGGGCTCAAGGGGTGAGAGCATGATGCATAAGATATAATAGTGAATACCCCCTTTTAAGGTGGGGCGTCTCATTGCCCACCAGGGGTTGGGACAATCATGGGTTCCTATATGATGAAGGAGGTTCATAAAACCTATAGGAACTAGGGTGATGGCCATGATGATGAGGTAGAGATCATGTATTATCTTTTGCCCACGTGCTAAATTTGTTTGTCCCGACAATCTTTTGCATTTTGTGGTACATTTTCCTGTTGAAGTGGCCATATATGCTTTTCTCTTTATTTTTAGCTGCATCAACCTCTAAGCTTCATTCCAGCCCATGACCTAAGGTGTGGGCAAGGGAAAGGGGTGTGCTAACCCTATGTAGACCCAGTGGAGGCATGTGGAACTAGGTGGGAAAAATGATGAATGGGTTAATAATGACTGGAAAGATGGTAATATAAGCGGGTAGGGAAGTGTGACCACACAACCAAAATTGGGGTTTCCCATGAAGTATCGTCCCTAGAGCCAAATGGTCATTAAAAGAGATCCCACGGGACTAGAATCCAAGGTTGATACCTAAAAGGGGTATAGGTAACAAGAGCGCAAACCTAGCCCATTCTTTCACTAAATCCCCCCATTAATCCATGCCCAAAAGTTTCCATGATAAGCAAACTACAATATTCGATTTCAAAATGACAAGGCATACCTTTAGGTTCGGGAGGCCCACCTTCAAACATACGATCATGGCATATGGATGAGGGACCACATGGCTAGCTCAAGTGGTGGAGAAATGGCATGATGAGCTAGTTGGTGGCTGCAAGGGCCTGCTGGCTACCAACTGAGGACCATCTTGGAGAAAAAAAAAAATCTCAGATGGATATTACCCACAAATGGTGGGTAACATCTGGCTCCAACTGGGATGTGATCTCTCGAAGGAGTGGGTGAAGCTACTCGAATGGGAGGTCATGAGATCTCCAACAATCACTTGGTTACCATAGACCTGTCACTTGCAAACATGATAAATGAAAAACATGGGGCGACATGCTTTCATGACATCTTATGATCACACATGCTATATGTTAGGCCATAAAATCAACAGAAAATAAAATATGCAAATATGAATCTATATACCATGAGAAATATCATGTGACGTTAATTCTAATGCAGAACTGAGCATGCAATGCATCCTACCTTAAGATGCATATGCTGAAGCTATTATTAAGTGTAAACATAAAGCCAGTGCAACCAACATATCATCAAGTCAATATAAATATTCCTGCCTATATGATTACTCATGCGGCAAGTCCCAAAGCGAATGCAAACCCAAACACATGGAGGATGTTGTAGGCGGGGGCTAGGAAAGTATGTGAGAAGATGTAAGAAAAGGATGTAATCTAGTCCATGAGATATTCTCTTGTAGCTAAAATATAGAGATGTCACAACCAAGCTCATAAATCTTTGATGAATGGAAAGCTCTAGCATATCACTTTCACCACTGTCCTTATTATTTATGTCATGGCTTATGGTCTTCATTGGGTTATGATTAGTGGGAAAGGGAGGCCGACGAGATGGAGAAACACAAGTAGGTTACACATGATGATTACACTGGAGAGGGGAGACTATGGAGTGATCAAAACCTTGAGGGTGCGTCCAAGGAGGAAAAGTATAATCAATGAAGGGCTTCTCCTTGATACTATAATTGGGAGGGGGAAAGGGCTCATAGTTACCTAAGATCATATAATCAGGAGTGGGGGAATAACTTGATGATGACTCAATGTGATGACCAAAAAGGGAGAAAGAATTATTGTATTCAACATGTTGTGCTTTCCCAAAATCATAATCTAAAGGCTCAAGTGATTTGAACATAGAATCATACTCAGGAGATGTGGTAGCCTTATCGATCTCCTTAGTATCAAATGTTTGGCCTTTCCTAAAAAGAAAATAGATCACTTCCAACTGCCCCTCTTTGTGCAAAGGAAAATGAAGTTTATCCTTCCCAAGGGTATCAATGGGTATGCCATTGTAAATAATGCCGGAGGGAAAGGGAAGATCAATCTCATCCTCATCCTCCATGTCGATGTCATAAATGGGAGGAGAACCAAATTGAGGACCAACAATTCTCATTTGCCCTTTTCAATGTGGAAATAATCTTCAATGTCATCTTTCAAAGGGCTAATGGGATCATGTCTCTCAAGGTTTTCAAAAGAGGATTCATTGGGAGTAATATTCTTGAGAAAGGTAGAGTTGGTCTCAATTTCACTTTGCATAAATTCATCCTTCCCAGCACATGTGTCCTCAAAATCATCATTTTCGTCATGCGAACCCAAGGAGAACTCGCCTTCTTGCTTATTACCTAGATTCTTAATGTCTTGATGATGCTTGACGAGGGCTTCCCCTTGGATGCTTAATGTAGGGTGTACTTGAAAATGTCTAAGAAATCCATCAACGAAGTCTTCAATAGATGAGATGCTCCTAGGTTCATGATCATGCAGCTATGTTATGACCAATGAGAGATCCCATGAATAATAACATGATGACATCTTGGTCGAAAACCTTCTCTCTTGAAGCATGTGCATTAAATCTTTCTACGTGGTCAATTGCGGAGAGTGAATCACCATCAAACACGAGCACCCCATGTACCAACCTTCGCACGACATGATTAGGATGTCCAGGGATGCTAGCAATGTCCAAAGCGAGAAATTTACTAAAGATTGACAACCTATTTAAGGTATGCATTAAACATATGTAGGAGTCGCTAGGGTGAATTTAAAGATGCATAGAAAAATGCTTGCTTCACCCTACAAGCATCGACCTTAAAGTTTAATGAAGAACTAGGGCTTTGTTCTTCCAATGGAGTCGCCAATAATGATATGTCAATATGTCGTATGACGAACAAAACACACGTTTCGTGTTCCCGACAATGGCGCCAAAATGTTCTTGCTCAAACTAGTAGGGGACCTAAAGGGGGATCCCTAAAGGGAAAATGTTAGGCCAAGGGTAACAAATGGGGACTTAACCCACTATCACCTTAGCTAAGGCTCCCTTCTATTTACGGACTTTCACCGATGGGAGGAGACCTAGTATGTATGGAGTCATGAATGAAGGATAAGTCAAAGGATATGAGTGATCCAAATAAACCATTTCCCAGAAGAATTTGAAGGATGGAGCTTGCTTGCTTTCTAATCAAGGTACTATGTATTATAGGGAAAGGAAGAGAGGATTTGAGGGTTAAGTTTATAGGATAAGACTTGTGAAGGAGTTCCCCAATCCCTGAAATCCTTGTTAGAATTAGTATCCTGCATGGTTCTTGAAGAATGGTTTTTCAAAGGATCGAAACCACACGAGGCCAAGTGGAACCAGTAAAGGGTATGAGGAAAGAATGTAGCAACCAATGATAATCTTACCCTAGACAAGGTGGGGAAAGGATCAAAGAAAGTATTTTCACTTGAGGATGTTGTTTTGACCTTATGAGGTACCAACCTTAGGGATGGCAGGGCAAGTTTTGATCCTGGAGTTAGGGATTTGCTTTTCTCCCAACTCCATCCTTGGAATGGCTTGCAAATTACAGGAGAGCTAGAGGAAAGGTCAACACAAGAGACCCTAGGATATCGAATTTTTTTATGGCTAGCTTGTCGAGAAATTGATGCCCCAAGTACCCCAACTTGGCTAGACTTGGAACGAGGTGAAAGAATATGATTTTTAGTGACCACCGTTGGTATATCAGTGCCTTGTTCTTTGGGAGAACTAAGTCTACGATGAATATGACTAGGATTTCTTGGTTGCCAGTAAAGGAGGCCTCAAGATCACTTTGCTTGCCTTCTAGGTCAAGAAGAAGCAACCTTGTAACTATTATACTTCGATGTGCAAAAGGAATGGCTTATCAACGTCAAATTCTTTGATAGAATTACCCCTAGGAGATTTGGCTCTTATTACATGGCCCATACGTTGAGAGATGTTATAATAGAGACAAATTCCACAATTTTAAGCAGTAAATGCATGCCGCAATTAGCCTAAAACATTGAAAATCCCAGTCCAACGTATATGACAAAAGTAAACATGAATAACATGAAAAGGAACGTACTTACATGTAACAAAGTATATCCAACCATTCACAATTGACAATAGAGAAGCTCCAAGATAAGATAAACCAAATTCACACATCAAAATTCATCCATAAAGCTCCAATTCATTCTCCAAGAAAAAAGTGTGAAATTCTCAAGAGAGAGAAGAGATCCAATCCAAAGTGATGATGAGAAAATGAGCTCATCTCACTTGTTTTTATACACAACTTAGGAGTTCGAATTAGCCTCCTTGGCCTAAATAAGCCCAAAAATAAAAATAATGTTCTAATAATTCAACTTTTGGTGACAAGCCCACCAAACTAGCTCATAAATGAAAAAGTAAGCCTCTCAAGACGTCAAATAATAATTTATGCATGTTTTAAGGCCCTCTAAGGTGCCTAATGAGGTCCATGGGTGCCACAATGAAGAATAGGACCTTAAAAGCAGTGGACAAGGGGTTGGCCCCTTGTAGTAACCTGTGGTGCTCCAAATGACATGTGGGGGACACACAAGTGTCCTCATGGGTCTCCAAATAAATCGAAGATGCTTGTAGATCATCTTGCAAGAGCTGGGATGATGGCTTAACTAATTCCACATCATCGTGCAAGTCTCGGATCATCTACCAAGTGTATGGTGTAGATCTGGGGCCAACAAGGCATGATGGATCAGGTGCATCTTCCTCGTCCAATAAGTGAATCATGAGAAATCTCTAAATGGTTGTGGGGACCCATAGAGTATTGTCTGATGCTGTGGAGGCCCATGGCTCTCAACGCACATTGTACAATTGCCAATGTATCCCTCTGAAGGATTAGGACCTCGTATAGGGAGACCAAACCCAAAATGGGGACCATCTACAATCCTGCATAGGATCGAATGCATCCCCTAGCCTTCTAGTACAACAAGTCATTTGAGAAATCAAGTAAATAAGTTTACCAAATCATGGACCACATGTGGGGACTTCATAATGGCCTGCCCTTCCATAATGGGCTTCGGGATGTGCTAATGTCTCCTAAACTCCAAAGGGGGTTAACCGATAATCCTATTAGGTTGTTTCTACTTCTAAAAGGGATGATATAGTCAAGGTACATCCTTCAAAAGGTGGTGGCACATGACAGATAGGTGAATGAAGTAGGGGATGAGAAGGGGCAACCTTGGGTCACATGCTGGGGTACAAGGGTAGTTAATAAGAGGGAAGCCCATGCTTGGGTTTATAAGGTATAGGAGGGAGCACTCATGGTACATGAGGTGCCCTGGCCTTGGTTTTTCCTATTATTTTTTGTAGCATCGGATGTGTTCTAGCCACGAAATTCATGGAGAGGTTAGAATACATGAGATCTCCAAAACCTGGAAATCGCTTTTGGAAATTTTGCCTAGAAATGTCACAATTAGATTATTAACCAATTTTTAAATATTTCCTAAGTCTAAACTTAGGGAATATGGTAAAATAATCAATCTTAATTGAGATAAGGCGTGAATCATCTAGAAACTCACACAGATCGACCCAGAAATGATCTTAGTCATTGATTAAGTTTTAATCTTGGTCGTTGGTGCTCCAACAATGGATTATAAAAGAATGTCTATGTGGTGATAGAGATCATCCAGTGCAGATGCTCAGTTGCCCTGGTAGTTCGATTTTCTCAGTAGCAGCAACTCAGCAGAGAAGATAAAGCTAGAGGGTGAGTAACAAGTGGAGGAGGAGAGAAGTAGCATTCTGGGAGCAAGTTTTTCAGTTCCTGGACGAGTCGAAGGAAGGAAGGCTGAAATCTTTAGAAGGCTAGCGTAGACTTAGCATAGAGGGTGACACAGGAAGCTCATCACAGAGGTTGGGGAAGCTATCTCTGAGGCAAAAAAATAGTTGTGGGGTGAGAAAAATTTCTCACAATAATTTTGCCAATATTTTCTTTAGATCAGATTGCCAGTTGGGAATTTAAATTATTGTACTCAAAATTGCTATAGAACTTTAATTATAAAATCCTTATCTACTTCACAGGTTTTCCCAAGTTGGGTTATTCCGGGGACATTGTCCAAATAATTGTCAAATTTATGTTGTGTGTGCTAGAATTTCTAAGTTTCGAGTATTTTATTTTCCGCAGTATTTTTTATGGTGAAAATTGCAGTTGTGGTTTTATTCGTTATTTGTCGTAGCAAATAAACTTCATAATTAATTTTTGAGTTAGAAGAATAATTTCCAGTAGTTGCAATACATAAAATTTTCACATGGTATCAGAGCAAAACTGATCATCTGGGAAGCTCAGAAGCAGAGAAAGGAATTTCATGTTCAGAGGGAACAATAGATCAAACTTTGCAGTGAAACTGCGCAGATCCCAGAATGGTGAGTTCGAGTTGTTAGGGAAGTAGTTTGATTTTTCAGTTGAAAGGAGGCAGGAAAATCAAATTTCACAGATTAGTGTCAATAGTCAAAGGTAGTAGTTGCAGCTCAGATTTTCACTCAGTAGAATCCTGGTTGGACGTAGAGAGTTTTTGCTGCAGGTTGTAGATCAGAATCCACATCAAGAGGAATAACACACTAAATTTGTTCAAGTATAGCCATGGACATAAGTAACATTCAGGAGACTTCATATTTGTCTTCCAAATTGGAAGATGAATTTTCTTTCTTAGCAGGATCATCTTCATAGGGAGTCTGATATATAGATAGTGGAGCATCAACTCACGTGACAGGGTTAGGGAATATTTCTCTAGCTACAAAGAGGAGCGATGGATTTCTAGATTACTATGGGAAACAGAACAAAATGTACTCTAGTAGGGAAAGGTACCATATATTTTCAGGGGGAGTCAGGAGCAAGCACCAACACTTTAGATGTATTGCATGTGCCAGGATTGGGTATGAACCCGATTTCAGTATCCCAGTTACAGGATAATGGGTATGATATTCACTTCATGGGGAAGAAAATGTATGTCAAACAATGGAGCTGGAAAAAGGTAAGACATCTGGAGTTCGAAGTAACAGGTTGTACCAGTTACAAATCGAATCACTAATGGCACATTAGGCAATAAGAGTAGCAGTGGAAGGAGTTGAATGAATTATGGCACATGAGAATGGGACATCTACACCATGGAGCACTCATGATGCTCAAATAAACCGTAACAGGGGTTCTTGAACTCAGAATTGAACATGATGATGTTTGTAGAGGATGTGTACTTGGGAAGTATGTTAAGGCGACATTTCCAGGAAGTGACGACAGAGTTGATGGCGTGTTAATACTATACACTCAGATATTTTTGGCTTGATTTCCACTAGAGTTTTTAACGGTGCCGAATATTTCATCACCTTGATCAATGATCATTCTAGGAAAACCTGGACCTACTTCTTGAAGACCAAGGAGGAGGTCTTCGATTGTTTCGGAGAGTTTAAAGCTCTCGTGGAGAATGTGACAGGGAAGAATATCAAGGTGTTTCACTCAAATAATGTTGGAGAATATATTGATAAAGACTTCACAGATTTCTGTGTAAAGGAAGACATCAAGAGAGAATGGACAACTCCATATAATCCACAGCAAAATGGTGTAGCAAAGCGGAAAAACATAACCATTGTTGGAGTTGCAAAGGCTATGTTGTATAACCAATATTTACCCATAATTTTGTGGGTAGAAGCATGTAACATGGCAGTGTATATTCAAAACAGGACTCCTCATAGAGCATTGGGGAAGAAAACACCAGAAGGAGTCTTCGCAAGGAAGAAGCTAGAAATCATCCACCTCAAAAGTTTTGGCAGTGTTGCTTATTGTCACATGCGAGACGATAAAAGGACCAAACTGGATTAGAATGTAGAGAATGGGTTTTCCAGTGGGTACATCGAAACCTCAACGACATTCAGGATCTACATTCCTAGCAATATGAAGATAGTAGTAAGGCAACACATGAAGTTCATGAAGGACTGAGCTTTCAGTAGGTCTCATGAGATGCCTGCAGGTGATCAGAATTAGTCAGCAGAAGCTCCTTTAGTCCAGGAGCAGGGACAGTCAGTGGGACAAGCAGGGGGATAGTCACAAGGGTCAAGTACTATGACCAATACCATTATTTCCTCAAGTGCAGGAAATTCGGGGAGTTCTTAGCAGATGGAGCAACAGAGACAGGATGAGGAGGAGCTGACAAAACCTCCCACGACTAATGGTCGAGCCAATAGAGAGGTTCGTCACAAATTAAGAGATGCAGAGGAGTTTATTGGAACTCCTAGGATGAGCAAGAGACAACACAGACAACTTGATAGGTACTAAGCATTGGTAGCTCAGGTTGAAGAACCTTCCAGCTTTCAGGAGGTCGCACAACATCAGGTGTGGATAGATGCCATGGTAGAAGAGTACAACTCTATGATGACGAATGATGTTTCGGAGGTAGTGCCAAGGATGGAAGACAAATCATTTGTAGGTTCGAGGTGGATCTATAAGATCAAATATGCGGTAGATGATAGTGTGGAAAAGTACAAGGCTAGGTTCATGGAAAAGGGGTATGCACAAAAGGAATGGATAGATTATGAGGAAACATTCACCCCAGTTGCCAGATAAACTCCTATCTAGACAATTGTATTTCTAGCAACTCATATGGGATGGAAGATTCACCAGATGGATGTCAAGAGAGCCTTCTTGAACAAAGTGATAGAGGAGGAAGTGTACATAGAAAAACCATAGGGCTTTGAGACCTAGGAGAGGCGCACGCATGTGTGCAAATTGAAGAAGGCTCTATACGAGCTCTAGCAAGCTCCAGGGCATGGTATGGTAGAATTTCCACCTACTTGCAATAGCTGAGGTTCGTCAAAAGTGACGCAGACCCCAACCTTTACTATTTGATGGTAGAGGATGAGCCCCTAATTCTAGTTTTGTATGTGGATGATCTTTTCTTAACAGGATCATCAGGGCTCATAGAGGATTGCAAGAGGAACTTGGAAACAAAATTTGACATGAAGGATTTGGGGTTGATTCACTATTTCCTAGGATTGGAAGGGAGGTAGAAGGATGGGGAAATCTTCCTTGGGCAAGGAAGATACGCTATAGACATTATGAAGAGGTTCAGAATGCAGGATTGCAGACCCATGTCTACACCCACGATTACCAACTGGAGGAAGATAGATGCATCAGATGACAACGATGTCAACCCCACCTTGTATAAATAGCTCATTAGGTCTCTCATGTATTTGGTCAACACTAGGCCAGATATTTGCTTCGCATTCAATACTGATCCAAACTTAAACAGGAACACAACAAATTACAGAGATAACCATATACACAAAGATGCAGCGGAAATAATACTTCATTTCATTAATGAAAAATACTGAAATATGCTTACAACCAGAAATGGAAATAAACCAGCTAGGGCGATGGTAGCTTATCTCTGAGAAGAGATGTGTGGCTACATGCCTATGAACTGTGTTACAATGAGGCTCGAAGGCCTATTTATTGTTGAGAAACAATGGAAAAACCCTTCACATTCCAAAACCTAACTATGGAAGATGAAACGACAAATTGTGGGCCCCGTTTTTGGGTAAGTTGGTACATCAACTTCCTGGGGTCGCGAATTGGTCGTCTTATCTCCGTTTGACGTGCATGATAGCCTGTTGGAAAGATCTCTCCAAGGACTACGACGGAAAAGACGATTTTTAGATAGAAAAATCGCTGGCGGTAGATTTCCCAAAAAACGTCGTTTAGGGCCTCAAAACGGCTCCGGAAGTTTAGGACCCGAAAAACTGCTAAAAATAGTAAACTGTGCTATAATTAAGGAAACTGGAAGAACTGAAAGAAGCACTAGAGGGGATCCACGTGGAATTAGCGGGTGGCCACCAATATCCACTTGGATCATTCCTCCCCCCTTAGGAAGCAATGGTCCCCATTGCGTTGAGTTCCTCCATGAGATGAGGGAAATTCTGCTGCACTTGGTCCCTGGTGAGCCACTTGCCTTGGTGAAGGAGTTGTCCTGCTTTGACAACTCGATATAGCTGGATATTCTGCTGGCGAGTGTGCTTGATCTGTGTGTCCATGATCCGATCAGTTGCAGCTTGTTCCAATCAAGCTGGATTTAACTCTGTGGGTGTGAGTTGTTCTGCAATGTCGGACGTGTCTAGTAATGGAGGAAAGTATGGCCGAAGGCGGTCGACATTGAACACCGGGTGCAGGCCAAGGAATGGGGGGATACTGAGCTCAAATGCATTGTCTCCCACAGCCTTGGTAATGGTATAAGGGCCATATCGAAGTGGTCTGAGTTTCCGATAGGCTCCGGTAAGGCATTCCTTTTGCAAATGCAACCAGACTTTGTCACCCACCTGAAATGTGTGGCACCCGATGTTGATCATGTTGTTGCTTGTACTTAGCATTATATTTCTCCAGAATGTCATGGACCTGCTGGCGAATATGTTGGATGTGCTCAATGAAGCTGTTTGCCTTATCTTTTTCAGACTGGACATGAGCAGAATCTACATGAGTAGCTGCAAATGGCATGGCCACATCGATGGGACAGAGTGGCTGGAATCCC
>APFE030705955.1:305107-315898 GCA_000404065.3 Pinus taeda
TTCTCTTAGGCCTTAAGTTGCTCAAAATCCTAGGAGCTACTAAAGTCTCCATCCTAGGTGACTCTGACTTGATTATACAACAAATAAAGGGTAACTTTGTCACTAATGATAGTAGAATGAGAGCTTACAGAGCTGCTGCCGCCGAGTTACTCAATGCCTTCAGTGAATTCAAGCTTGCCAAAATTCCACGAGATCATAATATTCATGCCCATAGTCTAGCAACCTTTGCTAACTCATGCAAGCTTCCCTTTGAACCAAATCACCATTTCACCGCTGAAATAAAACACAGACCTTTGGTCCCTAACAATGTCAAGGATTGGTAGGTATTTCAAAATGATGCCCAGATCAACAGTTTCTTAACTCTGGAGGACGAATTTTCCAACACAAACATTGACATGGATGCCATGTTGATTCACAACAGTTAGCAGAAGAAAACCACCCGACTGTAACAACTGCAACAGCTAAACAAATCCTTAACCCAACTATTTTTAACCATACAAACATAGAACAGTTGAAACAAATCTGTTTAGAGGAAACAACCAAAGCAGAGGATGAATTTATTGATCTAAAGAGTAATGTTCTACCTGCCGGCCTTACTCCATTGGAAGACATGTTTGATGATAATGATGCGCCCAAAAAGCCAAAGATGGAACCTTTGAATGCTGCCATAGAATAACACAACATAGGAACAACAGAGCATCCCAGAATGATTAAGTTGTCCAAAAATCTGCCCCTGATCAAAAACCGAAATACGTGGATTTGTTCAAAGAATTCCAAGATGTATTTGCCTGGAGTTATGAGGACTTGAAGTCCTATGACACCTCAATGATCCAACATACCATTCCCTTAAAACCAAATCAAAAACCGCTCAAACAGAAACTTAGAAGAATCAACCCCATGCTTCTTCCCCTCATTGAAAAATAAATAAAGAGAATGTTTGAAGCAGGTATCATTGCACCCATCAGATTCTCTGAATGGGTATCCAATTTAGTTCCCACAAGAAAAAAAACAAGAGAGATAAGATTGTGTGTAGACTTGAGAAATTTAAACCAGGTCTCTCTAAAGGACCACTATCGTTTGCCCAAAATGGACCATATCCTACAAAGAGTAGTGGGATCATCTAGAATTTCTTTACTAGATGGATTTTCAGGATTTAATCAGATACTTGTTCACCTGGACGACCAAGATAAGACAGCTTTTACCACACCGTGGGGAACATTTAAGTATGTTAAAATGCCTTTCAGGCTAAAGAACGTTGGTGCTACCTTTCAAAGTGCAATGGATATTGCATTTTCCAAGGAGATACATGACTTCCTTGTTGTTTACCTTGATGACCTAACCCCTTTCTCCAAATCTGACCAAGAGCACCTTAAGCATCTAAGGAAAATTTTCATGACATGCAGGAAATATGGCATTTCCTTGAATCCTAAGAAGTCCCTATTTTCCCTTGAGGAAGGCAAGCTTCTAGGCCATATCATATCAAAAGATGGGATTAAAATTGATCCTAAAAGAATTCAAGCTATCCTCCAAATCCCATATCCAAGAAACACAAAAGAACTGCAAGCATTCCTTGGAAAGATCAATTTGCTAAGGAGATTTATCCCAAACCTAGCTGAGCTAATAAGGCTATTGAGCAATATGTTAAAAAAGGATGCCAAGGTAAAATGGTCCCTTGAGACCAAGCAAGCTTTTGAGAGTATCAAAATTGCCTTGACACAAACGCCTGTCCTCACCAGTCCTCAATTCGACAAAGATTTTATCATTTTTTCTTTTGCATCTGAGCACACCATAGCTATTGTCCTTTTGCAAAAGGATGATCAAGGTAACAAAAAGCCAATTGCTTTCTTCAGCCGAGCTTTAAGAGATGCACCATTGAAATATCAGATTATGGAAAAGCAGGCTTATGCCCTGGTTAAGGCCATCAAGGACTTCGGAGTTTACATCTTATATTCCCATGTGATTGCCTATGTCCCAAATGTTGTTGTAAAAGATATATTAACTCAAGAGGGACTAGAAGGAAAAAGAGGCAAGTGGATTTCTAGCATTCTTGAATATGACATTGAAATAAAACCTACCAAGCTGATAAAAGAACAGGGTTTAGCCAAGATAATGTCTGAAACAAACTTCCAAGCCTTAGACATTAATCAACTAGACAATTAACAGGAGCTGGCAACTCCACAGATCAGTGAAACCTTTTTGCAATCCCCATGGTATGCTGATATTTGCTTTGTATTGTTAAACCTGTGTGCTCCCCCAGGATTGTCTAGGACCAAGAAAAGATTTTTAAGGATGAAATCATTAAAATTTCGTGTCATAGATGGTGCTTTGTTTTGGAAAAATCATGAAGGAATATTGCTTAATTGTTTGACTATGAATGAAACTAACAGTGTCATGAAAGAATTCCATGCAGGGGACTGTGGAGGACATTTATATTGGAATTCCACTGCTGACAAGATTTTAAGGGTTGGTTATTATTGGCCTCTCTTTTTGCACATGTTAAGAAATTTGTTGTTTCATGTCACAAATGCCAAATCTTTGAAGGGAAAAGAAAATTACTACCTTTGCCCCTTAAGCCCATTTCAACCAAAAAGCCTTTTCAACAATGGGGTCTCGACTTCAATGGAGAAATTCATCCCTCTTCCTCAGGCCAGCACAAGTGGATTTTAACAACCACAGATTATTTCACTAAGTGGATTGAAGCCATCCCATGCAGACAAGCCAATGACTCCACCATTATCCAATTCCTTGAAAGAAATATCCTTTCCAGATTTGGCTGCCCTGAGAAAATCATCATTGACAACATTGCTGCCTTCAAATCCAAAAAGATCATCAACTTCTGCCATAAATTCCACATTACCTTGGGCCACTCCACATCTTACTACCCTCAAGGTAATGGCTTGGCTGAATCATACAACAAAAGCCTCATCAACATCATAAAGAAATTGCTAGAGGAAAACAAAAAGAACTAGCATAGGAAGCTCACAAATGTTTTGTGGGTAGACAGGCTTTCAACCAAGAAATCCATTGGGATGAGTCCTTATGAGCTAGTATATGGAATGGAAGCCAAATTTCCTTCATCTTTGGGCATTCCTACTATCAAACTGTTGCAGGAAATTCAGGTTGAACCAACAACCAAGAAATCCATTGGGATGAGTCCTTATGAGCTAGTATATGGAATGGAGGCCAAACTTCCTTCATCTTTGGGCATTCCTACTATCAAACTATTGCAGGAAATTCAGGTTGAACCAAATGATATGCAGAGAAGAGTTAATCAAACCATTCATCTTCAGCAAACCAGAGAACAAGTGTATGACAGAGCTCAGATGTTGCAACAGAAGCTCAAAAAGATGTTTGATAAGAAAGCTAAAGCAGAGGATTTCTGGGTTGGCAGCAAAGTTCTAAGGTGGGATTCACGAAGAGAGGACAAGGGAAAACATTCAAAATTCGATTTTTTGTGGAAAGGTCCATACATTATCAGTGTTGTGCAAGGTAATAACACATATTTCCTCAAATCTCTAGATGGCAGCACAACTAAAGAAGGTCCTGTGAATGGCCGAATGCTAAAACATTACCATGATCCCTTTTGATTAAGAAAGAATAGGCAGTGTTATTTTCTGTACATAAATCTTTGTATATATCAACACTTTATTTTACTTTGTAACAGTCCAGATGCTAAAGCACACAGAAGAAAGCAGGCAGTGCTTCATAGTTCACTAGCAAATCAGTTGAGGGAAAGTATTGTTTTCAGTCCAAAATTTCAAATCAATTCAATAGTCAGCATAAAGAAGTTTTCAAAGCACAACAACAACAGAAAATCAAGGTAGTCTGACCTGCTATTCTTGGCTTTTTACAAGGAAAAGACATCCCCAAGTGAAGCCACTGTTAGCCTCCTGCTGTAGCAAGTTACTCATATTTCATGATGGACATTTTTACAGGCCAAATATGTCATACTTTGAATGTTGCAATGCTCCATATTTGCTAACAGTCACCAAAGAAAGAGGCCATGAAAGTGTGCTAATCTAAGTTCAACTGCTGCATTCCTATTTTGAAGAGTGTTCCATTTTTGTAAAATTTTCAGTTGAAGGGAGGTCCAAACAACTTAATATTGGTCTCCCTAGGTTTCAATTTCCCATTTTAAAATATAGAGAATGAATAATTTGTCCAAACAGCTTAATCTTGGCAGATTCTTAGATAGGTAGAGAATCAAAGGAGCCCAACTGCTTAATCTGGGCCCTTGGAAGAAATAAGTGTAGATGTAGATAGGAAGACATAAAAAGAAAAAGTTGAAAAGCTTGGTCTGCAAGTCTAAGTGCACCCAAAACAAAAAGAAGAAAAAATGTTAGGCAAGTAGGCTCGGTAGGTAATTTTGAGGTTGTAGAATGTTAATTTGTGATCAACTCCACATTTTCAAGTGTTACACTTATACAGATCACAGTCAGTAGGCAGTTCCCATTTGAAGGACTTCAAGCGAGGCATGACTAACTTCCCTTTCTTCCTCTTCCCTAAATCATTTACTAACTTCCCCTAAAGAGGTCAAGATCTGCTTGATATTTCTTAGCATCATTTTCCATATCATTTGACTTGGTAAAGATTTGATTTACTCAAGGAGGCTCCATATTTTCTCTACAAAGTTCTATCTCCCCTTTGAAGCCTAAGATCTCTGAGACTTAGCGCTCTTCTTGTCATTTTCATATTAACTATTGACATTATTATCTAACTCCCTATCTATTTCCCTTCCCCCTATTAAAACTATGGCAATAACTCCCTTATGTAAATATCCCCTCCCCCTGGTTGAAACATAACCATAAATATCCCTTAGGAATTACTAAGTCACCTGGACTTTAGTAACAACCCTCATCTCTGCATAATTTTTCCTCCGAGGTGTTTGGACTCCTTCCAAAACATAAAAACCCCCTTTCAAATGCATTCACAAACCCCCACGCATTTCATTTGTGGAATTTATTTATAGTTGATTAATAAATAACCAACGTGCCAAACACATTACACCATTTTCTAAAGTTAAAACCCACCCGCGCCGTGAAAAATTAAACATTTAATGCCCGCGTTGTTCTGCTAAAACCCGTGCTGTTCCTCCTCCCATCCACCATCGGATCAATCCTCCCAGATCCAACGGCTATTATGCATATCGGGCGCCCTTTTATGTTGGTACGTTAGCACGCGATGTCCGATGGTTTTACCGACGTACACCGGGACAGCTGGCGATATCCCATTGCATCGGGCCATCCCTGACAAAAACCACCTCCGTATCAAAATCGATCTGATGAACATCAAAAACGCCCTCCCCTCTCATGATAGGAGCGCCGTGTCACCCCGCCACGTCGCCTCCGCCTCACCCCTTCATGCCTGCGCCTGGCTGATGTCACGCTGCCACCCTGTCCCGCCACGTCATCACCCCGCCGTACTGCCACGTCACCCTGCAGACATCAGCATGTTGATGTCACATCTGTACCAAAGGACCCCACTGCTGACATCATCCACCGTACTACTGACATCATACTGACATCAGCAGCCAAAAAAAAAGGAAAAATGCACAAGCGCAAAAATCAAGCTTCGGAGCTCTGGAATGAAAAACAGAGGCAGTTTTTGATGTGCGATTAGCGTATTCGCGCATTGCTACAGAAAATAGGCTGAAATGGAGAATCTTTGGGGAATCTTTTGATTCCTCGACCCTTTTTGCACCGCAAATGGCAGAAAAAGCTCTATTTTGATAATTCAAGCGTATCAGAAGGCAGAGAGAGACCCAGTTCAGAGGTTAAAGAGTATCATAGCAGATGTAAAGATAAAAACCACGTCAAAGAGTATCAGTGTAGTGGCAAAGTGTATCAGAGGAGATTTTCTCAGGGCTCGAGGCAAATGAAGCATTAAAGGAAAGCCTTGAAAGTCAAGAAGCAGTTAAGAAACCATTCAAAGCTCACCAGCATAAATGACTGCACATTAAAGCTCACAAGAGATCAGTGGACCAGAACTCAATGCATAGTTATTACAAAACCACTGCACCAAGCCACAGAGGACACCACATTAACTCATTTTTGATCCTGCTGTCACTGGCGCAGCCCAAAGCAGATTTACTTACATTTAATTCCAGCATAAGTGAGGTTTAGAAAGCTTTTTTCCTACAGACCTGTTTAGATCGATTGTAATAAATAACTTTAGGTATTTTGCTTATATATACCACCCTGAAACATGTAAGAAGGGTTGGTTTTTTTATCTTTGTTAGTTTCATAGTTTGCTTGAGTAGAGACTCGCACTGTAAATGTGATAATTTCTATAATCAAAGACTGCTGAAATGCATGGATTCTGAAATTGACTGTTGTGTTTAATTGGCCGAGGAGTGACTATGGAATTCCTGTGCTTCTACATGGTTCAATAAGTGTTCCTTAACTCTGTTAGTTTTTCATGTTTGTTTTATCATCAATCCACCATCTAAAATTGTAAAAAAGAAGAATAGTTTAGGATTTGTTTGACAGCACCCTAGGCTCAATTTCTGCAATTTATTCATGTATCGATGAGGAATAGTTATGGATATGCATGCTTAAATGATCATGTTTACACTATTTCTTTCACATATGAATGTTAGTTTAGGAATTCTTAATTGCTCCTAGATAACCATTCATTCACCTCTCTTCCCTGTCAGTTTAATGAAAGACTCTTAATTGCCTTTCATCTCTGACTTTCATCCCATCTTTTCAGCAAATTGATATTGTTCATGTATAGCTATCCCGCTCCATAATCCTCTTGTGACCAGGAAAACGCAATAGCAAGCCTTAATCCATGACTCCATGCCCAATGGTTTTAAATTATTACCCTATCCCTTGCCTCTCTACTCGAATGCAACTTTGTGCCACTCAAACTCCATCCAAACAAAAAATCCAAACCCCTGAACCCAATAGCTAGCCTAAAATCATCCTCAACAAAGCTAAATCATTAAGAGAGAGCCCTCTCTGATTGCAGGTGGGCTAGAACCTGCAATCCAAAGATTGGTTTGTGGTTACCTCGGCCGTATCCCTTCAGGAGCTTAGGGACAACCTGAGTGATAACACCACTGACATCACCAATACTGCATACCAAAACAGGGTAATGGCTTATTGTTATAAGACAAGGGGTCCCATCATGAGCCAACTTGTTCAGTTAAATTACAATTAGTGAATGGCAATGTCATCATCTGGTCACTAAACCAGGGCAATGGATTTTTATCTTACAAAATAAAGGAAAAATAAAATGAAATACAACAAATATGGAAACATGTCCTTTGGATTCATTATTGTAAATTATACTCTGAAATGAATGGAACAATGAATAATTCAATGGTTAAAAGGTAACCCAGCCAAGACTATGCACGTTTACTAACAGCAACAGCTCTACCTATGACAAAAGGAGTCATTATATAAGCTAGGTGAGAGAAGTCTTTTATTTTATCATTATCAACCGAGTAAGGTTTACTTAAAACTTAGGATGTATTGAATTTTGAGATGAGAAAGAAATAGCAAAAATAGTTTTCATTACATTCAGAATTTATAATTACCTAGTTATATTAGCTTTTCTCTATCTATTAAGGTTTTTAGATTGAGAAGTTAAAGTATTATATTATTTTCTCAGAGATAACTGTCTCCCAGTGAATCGCCAATTGTTGTGTTGTACAACAACCCCCCATTTCACACAAATCATTATACAAAATCTTAATATGAAATGGGTCCCTCAAAAAATAAACTTAGTTAGATGTGTGAATAAAATGGTATGTACCTCATCATAAAAAAATCCTTGTTAACACCCCTGATGTAAATAAATCATTTTATACAACCTTTTAAATAACAAATAAAGTGTTCCTTTATAATATTTAAAAATCATTATATATTGCGATAAAGCGATTGGAGATCGCATATCGTAATATTAAAGGGAACACACAAAAACAACATCGCCTAATCCCCCGATCTGAAAATGGAATTGCTATCTGAAAATCAGGGAAAACAAATGCCAACACACAATAAAGCGAAGCCCCTCAATTCCTCCGATGCGATAAAGCTAATCACAATCGGCGATCGACACTCAATGGAATCGCACGATAAAGATAAGAAAGACCATGTCAAATCCCCACTACGATCTATTAATTAGGCGCACATCTCGAAAAGCAAAAATACATTAAGAAAGTCTGCATGCATTATATTGTATCACCTTTCAGTGATCGGAAATATTTAAAGCAACTCTTAAAATCCTTCCCTTTGACACTCCCAATCGTCGATCAACGATTTATCACTGATCGTCGATCAATAAGATCTAAGGCATGCTTGAAACAATCATTCGACATATGGGCGACATGATGGGCATTTGTGATGTTATTTACCATGATTGACAGTTTAAATGAGTCGTCAATATTACAGTTAATGATGGATATTTCAAAGGATTTCATCCGTGGTTATCCTTAACTATATTATATTTTATGCCAATCAACATAATTCTATGCATTATCATATTGGCTTGCAGCAACATTTTCTCTGCATCACTATTTGCAACTATTTGTGTAGAATTCTTCCGAAACCAGAGAACCAAAGGACTAGAGAAAATGGGTAAGGAATCAAAGAAGTCGACAGTAGCAGCTCCTACAGCAGTAACTCATCTAGTCAAAGATCCCGGACCAAGCAAGAAAGGATTAATCTCATATACGATGTGCCTTGGTCTAGGAAACATGAGCTAGGAGAGCATTTACAATCTAATAGAAGTCGAGGACCCTGAGGAATTATCATAGGAAGCCACAGCTGATTCCTCTAACAAATCGGAAGGGACTCTTAAAGAATTCGCTTGTTCCTATCTACATAGAATAGCAGCGCGAGCTAAAATCCTACCATATGCAGACGTAGTTAGATGGGTGGTGGAGAAAATTCCAGTCTTAGGCAGAACCTTTTGCACAGCTGATGGGAGGATATTTGGTTCATTTCAGCCTGAGGATCTCATGAAAATGTATCACTTACCTTGACCTGAGAAGCAATACAACAAGGCATTTCTAGAGGCATTTGCAAAGGAGAATGATTCAGAGTCAGCTCCGATAAAGTAATGGAGACATTTCCCTGAAAAACACAAGCACGAGTCATCGGGTAAGTACTCTGCTAACTCTTTGGCTTCTCCTTATTGTTATGTTGGGGCTATGATGTGTAGGATGTGGGGAATACATGATTCAACCAAATTCACCATAGAAATGGTTCCCCTAATGGAAGCCGCAATCAACGTTTATGTGATGGATTGGGCTAATATCTTGTCCAATAAACTAGCCACAACAATTTTAGGGTACGGGACAAATGTGCATAAAACTTCCCGCATTATTCCCCCGTTCTATTACAGTGCTTATATAATGGATACCATTTTCTTATATTCTGAATATCCAATACTTGGGTGGAAATGGACTCCTCAAGACCCAAATCCAATCCATATTTACCACTACTAGTTATGGAAGGTGAATTACAAAAATCATTTGTATAAAATTTGCAATGGTTTTATTCTCCCTGTATATTATTCTATTTTTAATAAACCTCCTCCAAGGATATCCCCGGAAGCAGAAGTTAATTTAACAGCAGTAGGCAATTGGTTCAGGGAGGAGAAATTTACTTACATAAGGCTTTTTGGTAGCCTTACTAAACCCCATGTTCTTCCCTTGTATGTGCCTAATAAATTGTTAGCTCGGGAATTGGCCTACCAAGTAACAGTAGAAGGGACATCCAAAACCCTTAAGGATTCAAAGAAGCACATTTGGCCAAACTTCTCTTTACGGTGTGGCATTTTCACTCTGCATGACTAAAAGCATGCAGAGAAGGAGACAGGGAAAGATCATAATGTTGAATCTGGCCACAATTCCTAACAGGCCATATGATCCAAGACAGGTTTCTTATAATGTCATGTCTCAAGACAAACTTGCTAAATTTGATCATAAAGTCCATGAATTCGATGATCTATTTTCCTCAGCTAAATCATTATTTTAAGTTAAAGCATTGGCCAGGATGAGGTATCAAGATGAAGGACTGGAAACGTCTAATACGCTTAGAGACCAGAGGTTGCAAACTCTGCCTCTAAACCTATTAGCTACAACCCTGACAGTCCAGTCAAGCGAAACTGAACAACAAACTGTTGACAAAGCTCTTGCAGTAGAATAAGTTCCTGAGAAAGAAAAAACACTAGAGCAGGAGAAAGAACAAGAAAAGGGTGGTGAACTTATTGATTCAGAGGTTCATATTGATCCCAAGCTACTCAAAGAATGGCAACAGTTTGACTCAATTATCAGCAATACTGAGAGCCTGTAGGGATTTAGTACACCTGAAATAACAATTGGATAGAAGAAAACAAATAATATAGTTCCAACTGAAGGAACTAGTAGCTCATCCATGACCCAAATAGATGTTGAAATGAATCCAAAGACTCATTCTGATGAGATTGTTCTGTGTGTGGAAGAAATACCACCCTTAGATGTCTTCTACGTCCCTAAGCATAGGGTTGTAATAAAGAGATAGAGGAAAAAGAGAAAACTTGATTAATCTTCTCTTTTACCTACACAAATGGAGAGAACTAATGTGGTATGGAGAGAGGAATTCAACCCTTCGGAATATCTTACTAAATTTTCTCAGTATGTTGGGGTGTATACAACAACTACTATGGACAAGGCAGGGGTTAAATTTGACGTCCGTATGCCCGTATTTCGCATTTTTACCCGTAAAATACGTTTTAATCTAAAACCTCCACGTCATGCTCAACTTGCCATTCATTTTCAAAAACGTCATATTGATGGGCATG
>APFE030705955.1:317110-340435 GCA_000404065.3 Pinus taeda
AGATCCATCTTTACTCTGGATCTACTAACCCGCGAGAGATTGCATTGCCAGGTTTTTGAAATCCCTCCCTCTCTGTACAAATAAAAACTACACTGTTATAGCTGGTAATTTCTTGTAGTTTCTTGAAGTGATTCATGATGTATTTTGTGATTCTAATGTCCTTTCAGTTATCTCTTTCCTATGGTGGTGTTGGATGTCGAGGAACACTTGATGACCGACATGCTTTGTGCTCTGCAAAATGTTAGGTATTTTCTTAGTTGCATATAGAAAGATCAGAGAAAAGGATTTATCGCTATGCTTTGGATAATTATCCATGCCATTGCCAGACTTCCATTTAGATGTTTATCAATTCCTATTTGAAATTTTAGTAGAGCTTGATGCATTGAATCTATTTGTCTTTAGTGGGATATTAAACCAGCTAAATTCTGAGTAGTGGTTTATGTAAAAAATTGAGCTTTGTTTTGTATTTGTTGTAAAAGATTGGACTGGACTTTTATATGTTTGAAATTTTAGTAGAGATTGATGCATTGAATCCATTTGTCTTTAGTGGGATATTAAACCAGCTGAATATTCTGGGTAGTGGGTTATGTAAAAAATTGGGCTTTGTTTTGTATTTGCTGTAAAAAATTGGACTGGACTTTCAACAACGGTTTGTGCAGTAAATAGAATTAGACTGTTGGGTTTTGTCCAAAATGAGGTTGAACACAACTTCTTGTCTGCAAAGTCGGTTGTTGGGCGAGCCACCAAAAGGGTCGTTGTATCCAACCGAGAAATCATACACGTTATGTTTTTGGTTTGAAAATTATTTCACAACTATTGTTCTTTTATTGTACTTGAAAAATTAGATAAAACTTGTACAAATAAATTTTAAAAGTCATATGATGGGCAGTGTAAAAATAAAAACGTCATAAAAAAATTCCTTGACAGGTAGGGTCACCCGTCAAATTTAACCCCTGGGACAAGGCATTGGAAGTCAGAAATTTACTTAAAGAAAAGGATCAATGGATCATCTCACTGGAAAGATAGGTATAGGAAAGACAACAGAGAATAGAGCAGTTAGAGTAGCAGCTAGCAGCATAGAAGCAATCAAACGAGCAATTAAATGAGAAATTTCTCAGACAGAAACAGAGGATAGACCAACATGCAGTTCAAAAGAAAAAAGAGTTGTCTCAAGAATTGAACAAGCTAAAGACAATGAATGGACACTTGAGCAAATCGAAAGATGAACAAATTGCTTAGCTGTAATTACGAATAGAAAGGTTCAAGGAATTTCCTAAGATAGAGGAATTCAAATTAGAGGCTCTCCAAATAACTAAAGCATTATCGACTCAATTGAACTTCCTATGTAATAATATTTCTCTTATTCCTCCTTTCTGTGAGATTTCCTTGTCCATGATTGATAAGTCAGTTGAAGACAGAAAAAAGCTAGAGGAAGCAGATGAAACACTAATAGAGTTTCTTTCCTGGAAAGAAACCAATGAAGGACAAGCTGCAAATCTACCTCAAATTCTGGAACCACACAAGGAAATCATGTTCCTTGAGTGGCAAACTCAATTGATGAAGGCAGGAAGGGAAACATCAAGATGTAGATCGATGACTTGTAATTTAGTGGAATTGATTAATAATACTCTTTATTTGTCAAATTGCATTTCAGAATGTACCCCAGTAAAATTATCATTAGTCAAAGCATTGGAGTAGACATGGAAGCAGGAGCTTGAAAAGAGGCAGAGATTAATCGCGGGCATCCAAACATTAACATGGGAAACCTTTTGGTTCTTCCTTGTGAAACTATACAGTCAAAGGACAACAATCAAATGCCTGATCGATGCAATCAATTACATGATTCTTAAAATTACTGATGCCACCTATACTTCCCAGCTGCATTTGCCTATGAGTCATCCTCCAGAGCTGCAGCCGATGCTCACCATATGCCAGCTGAAGCCAAAAGATATTCAGCCGAAGCAATGAACCATCATTACTGACTACAAGCATATCTATTTTGAGGAGATTTTCATGTATTTGTGACTCAGTTACACCAACTCACGACATTTTTCTTTCATAGTTAGTTAGCTTAGATAATATTTATAGACCCTTTCAAGTTTTTAGAAAGGGTCCTAAAAGTTTTGTATGAAGACTTGGATTGGAAGTTGCACTATTGTGCTTCCAATATATATTTTTTATGAAACTGGACCTGAATTCTGAGCTTTTAATGAAGAGTACTTTTGTCTAATATGCACTACTGCTTCCTATAAGAGTATTTCGAATTTAAACAGCGGGATACAAATGAAAATTCATGTCGGAAGGATTCAAACACATATGGTACTATTATCTATGTTTTGTTTCATTCTTTTATGTGGACTAGCATTCATTCATTTTTGCTATTATTGATGTATGTATAAGCTCTTATAGCAATCTCTTTTATTTATCACTATTGAATGTTCAAGAATTATTATCTTACATCTATATATGGATCAATGATATATAAAGATCAGTGCAATGATGTTTTTATTATTACTTTGTTCAACTATTTGAACAAATTAATTATCATATGAATGAATATTTTTGTTTAAAAGTAAAGTCATCTATATGCTTACTTTTTAATAAGAACCATTAAGAGTTGCACTACAACAGAGATTTCCTGAGATAGATTAGTTAATTACATTATTGCATTTTAGAATAAATATTTCAACATTTTCCATTAGATATAATTAAATTAGACACTTATCCATCTTATTCATAAATCATTGGGACTTTGGTCCCATTATATCCAGTCGGAGCCACCACACCAAACGGAAAAGGAGTTGCCTTTAAGGTCTAGACCAGGTGGTTTTCCCCGATGTTCATGCAGCGATTTTCGAGGCATCAACATGTTCATAGAAGACCTCCCTTTTGACGAGTATTCTGACAATTCCCTATTTAGAACCAAGTCTGAGAGTGAACTTGACGACATAGTTCTAGATCTAGAATTTATAGCTGAACTTGAAGTCCAATGAGCAAACTTGTTAATTGATTAGTACCTTCTGAACTCCACTCAGTCATCCCTTACTACTAATAAAATCCCTGAACTTTTTGAAACAGCTTCAACTTCTTTTAGCTCACCATCATTTCCCCACACTTCTAAAGTTCATTCCTCATCTTTGTTCATACTTTCACTTCCCCATCAGCCTATCACTACCCTTCAAATACCCACTACCCTTATTACTCCAAATCCCCCTGCTGTCCCAAACCCTCTTGTTACCCCAAATCCTATTCTTAATCATGTCCAACTTAGATCTATGGCACTCAGATATGCCCCTCTTATGAGAGTTGCTCCTCAAGGAGCCTTACCAGCAGATTATTAGAGTAAAATTGTCTTATTTGATGGCATTGGATTTTACACAGCACAACAGCACACAAAGAAAATGATAGATTATTTTGAACTACATGAGATTGACATAGGAGATGTCTAAATGAGAATTTGTGCCCAGACTCTAGCTGGAGAAGTAAGAACATGGTCTAGATCTTTGCCTCCTAATAGTATAGATAGTTTGGAACTTTTTTACCAACAATTTTTGCATAGGTGGGAGAAGAAAAAGAACCACCTTCAAATTCTTTCTGAATATGAAAACCTCAAGAGGGGACCAAACGAAACCGTTCAGGACTACTATACTAGGTTTAACCATGTATATAATGTAGTACCACCTGACCTTAGACCTCCAACTGGCTTAGCCCTGATTAAGTTTCTAAACAGATTTGACACAGATATGGCTTTTCAACTTAGAGAAAGGAATCCCCCTACACTAGAAGACATGCAAAGTGTTGAAGTTAGCATAGAAGCTAATCTATTATCCAAAAGAGCTAGGGTTAGAAACAAGTGAAGAACACCCTTGAAAGATGAAACTTCACCCTTTGATTAAAAAATGGATGCTTTAGCTAAAGGAATGGAAAAATTGATGGACATAATAGAAAACATTGAAAGGAAACCTCACTGGGATAGCCAACAGGCACCTCCAGTAAGGAATCCAAATTTTAGGAAAAACCAAAACCAAAACACTGGTAAAAATGGGCTTGATCAAAACAATAGACCTCCTTTCCAAGAAAATTATGCTGAAACTTCCCATCAAGAAGATCCTGAGCTAGACACCCAAATCAACTTAATGGGATTAGATGATGAAGAAACTGTCTTTCTGACTCAGGATGATTAGGAATTATACATGCTTCAACAATTATAGGCCCAAACTGGAGAATCTTTCAATTACAAGCAAGGGTATGACTCTGCTATTTTCGAAGTGCATAAACAATACAATTTAAGGAGCAAAAATAACATTGATGTTCCAGACCAAAACAAGAAAGTAGTACCTAATCAGCCTAAAAAATAAAAGTTGCAAATCAAAACCCTTCGGTTACAAAACCTATACAAATCCTTTCTAGATCAAATTAGAACCCTGCCAATCCCACCATTGGAGATGTAACCAACGACAAACCATCTAATGAGCAACCTTCCACTTCAGTTCCCCTCAAGGAAACAGTGGAACAATCTCCAGAAATTATAATAGAAAATTCAATTAAAAAGACTCCAAACACTGAAAAAGAGGAACAAACTGCTCCAAACACTATTTTTAAGATTTCAAATTTTCAAATAGACAAATCTCCTCTACCTTTCAACTTGGGAGCAGAGGTGGCCAAACTAAAAATATCGGTCCCTTTGACAGAACTAGTTAAACATGAAACTTACAGATCTCAAATAAGCAAATCTTTAGACTTCGTGGAAAATGAAGACTCTACTAACCTATTTGATGATCAACCTAAGTTAATTTTTGGTCCTGGTGTTAATGGAACACTACTGGAAGGAGGGATACCACCCTTCTACGTTATCCTTAACATGCACGATAAAATCCTACATAATGCCATACTAGACTTTGGGGCTTCGCACAATCTTATGCCTAAATCTGTTATGGAGAAACTAAACTTGGATATCATTAGACCCTACAAAGACCTATTTTCATTTGATTCAAGCCAAGTTAAGTGCCTAGGACTTATAAAAGACCTGTGTGTTTCCCTACTGCATTACCCTGCTAAGACCATTATGATGGACATAGTTGTTGTTGATATACCACCTAAGTATGGTATGTTGTTGTCTAGATCTTAGGGTGCCAAACTCCAGGGACCTCTACAATGACATGTCGTATGCTACCATATCAGTCTTTGAATATCCTAAGAAACTGTATAGACTGACTTTGATAAAGTATGTAGTGGGTACCCAGGAGATGCCTCAAAACTTTCCTATATATTCAATGCATTTTGATATTGATTCTTTCATTCTTTACAATGATAAATCTAACCAAGAAAATACTTCAAACAACATTATGGCAGAACCAAAAGAAAATTCATAAGATTTCAGATAATAAAGATGACCTAGGTACTTTAGTCAAAGAAGATTTTATTCCCCCAGACAGTAAGAATTATGAACATGAAATTCTATGGCATCTTGAATTCGATGGGTCAGTAAACAAACTAGGTGGAGGAGCAGGAGTATGGATTTACAACTTAGAAAATTATCATTTAGAAGGTCATGCCTACAGATTTAAATTTAAATGTACAAACAACATGGCCGAATATGAAGCACTTTGGTTAGGTTTGAAATTGGTCAAAAGGTTAGGAGCCATAAGAGTCTCTATTATGGGAGATTCAAAGTTGGTAATAAAAAAAATTAAGGTTATTTATATGACTAGGGATCCTAGGTTAGGATTTTATAGAGGAACAATTTTAGAAATACTAAATACTTTTTTAGAAACTAAGCTTGTTGATATTCCAAGAAAACACAATATGAAAACTCACAGTTTAGAGACGTTTGCTAGTACTTGCAAGTTGCCATTTCAACCCAACCATCAAACCATCAGTACATTGTTAAGGTTAGGCATAGACCTGTTATTCTTGACAACTTAAAGAACTGAAAAGTATTAGATAATGATCAACAAATTAACAATTTTCTAACTTTAGATGATGAATTTGTAAATAGCAACATAGATACAGATATAACATTAGATTTTGATTACACTAATGAAGTAGAAATTAACAAAGTATAAGATCTAAGATAGATGATTTCGATCCCATAAAGTTTACAAAATCAGATATTCAAAACCTAAAACAAACGAAAATTGATGAGGCAATCAATGAAGAATCTGAATTCATCAATCCTAAAGACAATTTGACTCAAACAATGTCCCTAAAAAGCCTAAAATGGCTCTGTAGAAGATCCCAGAATGATAAAACTTTTGAAGTCTTTACCTCCCAATGAAAAATTGAAATACATAGAATTGTTAAAGGAATTCCAAGATGTTTTTTCTTGGAATTATGAGGAACTGAAGTCCTATGATACCAGCATAATAAAACACACCATTCCATTAAAAGAAAACCAGAAGCTTTTTAGATAGAACCTTAGAAGGATTAACCCTGTTCTATTACCTTCTATCGAAAAGGAGATCAAAAGAATGTATGAAGCTAAGATTATTGCACCAATTAGATTCTTAGACTCGGTTTCTAATTTTGTACCTACAAGAAAGAAAATTGGCAAAATAAGACTCTGTGTTGACCTTAGGAATTTAAATAAAGTTTCACTTAAGGATAACTACCCTCTTCCTAAAATGGATCACATATTACAGAGAGTAGTAGGTTCAACCAGAATCTCACTGCTAGATGGGTTTTCTGGTTATAACTAGATCCTAGTCGATCCAGATGATCAAGCAAAAACTGCATTCACTACTCCTTGAGCACTTTCATGAATGTGAAAATGCCTTTTGGGTTAAAAAATGCAGGGGCTACCTTTCAAAGAGAAATGGACATAGCCTTTGCTAAGGAAATCCATGACTTCCTAGTAATATACCTAGATGATATCATAGTATTCTCTAAATCAGATCAACAACAACTGGATCATCTCAGGCAGGCCTTCACCAAGTGTAGGAAGTATGTAATTTCTTTGAATCCTAAAAATTCTTTATTTGGGTTGGAACATGGAAAATTACTAGGCCACATAATCTCCAAAGATGGTATCTGGATTGACCAAACAAGAATTGAAGCCATTTTGCAGATACTACATCCTAGGAACATCAGAGAACTACAAGCATTTTTAGGTAAAATAATCTTTTTGAGAAGATTCATCCCTAATTTAGATGGACTAATTAGATTACTAAACAATATGTTAAAGAAATATTCAACTATTAAATGGACTCTAGAGGCTAAAAGGTATTTTGAAGATATAAAGAGAGCCTTAACACAAACACCAATTCTCATCAATCCAATGTTTGATAGGGATTTCATCATTTTTTCTTACACCTAAGAACATACAATTGTTGCAGTCCTACTGCAAAAAAATGATCAGGGTTTTGAACAACCAATAGCCTTCTTTAGCAAATCCCTGAGAGGTGCACCTTTAAAGTATAATATAATGGAAAAAAAAGCTTTTTCTCTGGTTAAATCTATTAAAGATTTCAGAGTTTATATCTTGTATTCTCATCAAGTAGCTTATGTTCCCAATGCTATAGTCAAAGACATTCTAACACAGGATGGACCAGATGGAAAGAGATGGAAGTGGATAGCTACCATATTAGAATATGAATTAGAAATTAAACCTACAAAATTGATCTAAGGCCAAGGTTTAGCCAAGCTCATGGCTGAATCGAATTGTCAAGCCCTAGACATAAATTTCATCATGAAACTAGATAACGAAGAAGAGATGACGACTCCATAGATAAGCTAGGTCTTTATAAACAAACCATGGTATGCTGACATTATATACGTTCTAAAAAATCTTCAAGCTCCTCCTAGGTTGTCCAGAACTAAAAGTAGGTTCTTAAAAATGAAATCTTTGAAGTTTTGCATAATTGACAATGCCTTATTTTGGAAAAATCATGAAGGCATCCTTCTTATTTGTTTGTTAAAGGAAGAATCTGACAAAATATTACAGAAGTTTCATGTATGTGACTACGGGGGAAATATTTACTAGAAGACAACAACTGATAATATCTTAAGGGTTGGTTTTTATTGGCCCACTCTGTTTTTTGATGTAAATAAATTTGTAACCTCATGCCACAAACGTTAGATTTTTGAAGGGAAAATAAAACTATTGCCATTACCTTTGAAACCTATATCTACTGAAATGCCATTTCAATAGTGGGGTCTTGACTTCATTGGTGAAATTCATCCCCCTTTATTTGCCCAACATAGATGGATCTTGACTTCCACATATTATTTTACAAAATGGACAAAAACCATACTCTCAAGACAAGCTATTGATACTATCATAATAGGTTTCCTTAAGGCCAACATTCTATCCCAATTCAGTTGTCCCACCAAACTCATCATAGACAATGTAGCAGCCTTTAAATCAAAGAGGATGATTGATTTCTGCAACAAATATCACATAACCCTGGGTCACTCCACTGCCTACTATCCCCAAGGAAATGGACTAGTAGATTCTTCCAACAAAAGCTTAGTGAATATCATCAAAAAATTGTTGGAAGATAACAAGAAAACATGGAATAAGAAACTAGTAAATGCCTTGTGGGCAAATAGGCTGACCACTAAGAAATCCATTGGTACCAGCCCTTATCAGCTAGTCTATGGAATGGAGGCTATTTTCCCATCTTCCTTGGGAACACCAGTAATGAAATTTCTCCAAGAAGCATAGGTTGAGCCAAATGACATTCAAATGAGGATCAACTAGACAATTCACTTGCAACAGACCAGGGAAGAAGTGTACATCATATCCCAAATTGTGCAGGAAAGAATCAAGAAATTTTTTGACAAAAGAACCAAGGCAGAAGATTTCTATCTAGGAGTTAAAGTTTTGAACTGGGACTCAAGAAGGGAGGAAAAAGGTAAACACAGGAACTTTGACTTCCTATGGAAATTCCCTTACATCATTTATTCTCTCAAGGGTAATAATGCTTATTTCCTCAAAGAATTGGATGGTACAGAAGTAGAAGGAGGATCAGTTAATGGTCGAATGCTTAAGCACTACATAGATCCCAGTCATTGATTTCACTAATCACTTGTACATAATATATCCTTCACAAAGTTTACTGTTGATTGGATGGTAAATTTTGGAGTTGAAGCCCGAGGAGAAGGCCCTAAGCTTCAAAAATTTCATTGTCATAAATATTAATAAAGCAACAAACTAAAAGGGAAAGTTGCAGAGTAAAATCACAATAATTTGGAAGCACATTGATATACTAGTTCTTGACATTTCATCAGGAAATGCCATCCCAAAGTGGAGCCACTGTTATGTTCCTATGCCAATAGGTGTCATAAATTTTGAGTGGCTAAGATCAAAACTGTAATATGTAAATACCTCTGCTTTCTGCAAATGTTTTCCATATTCAAAAAATAAAAAAAATAAAAAAATGTGAAGAGGGTATTTCCTAAAAGAAAAATCAAAAGACAAAAATAATAAAGAAAAAGGTAAAAAAAGATGAAAATATGAACCCGAAAAACAAAAATACCATGAAAGTGTGCAAGTCCAAATGCCACTACTATTTACTTTTCTAGCATAATAATGATTGTGTGCAACTTGTTATTCATGCCACAATCCATAGTAATCAAACAGTTTAATCTTGGTTTTTCCATGTTTTGAATTTCATGTGTGTAGATAGAGAATAAAATATGACCAAACTGTTTAATCTTGGCAGATAAGTAGGTAGGTAGAATAAATAAAAGGAACTCAACTATTTAATCTAAGCGCTTGGATGTAATAATGATAGACTTCGATAGATTTCGATTGTAAAATAAAAAAAAAGTTTAATAAGGGTTTGCTAGCTTAAGTGCACCCTAATAAAAAGTAGAAAAAAATGGTAGGATGAGTAGATGTGTAAGTAGTTGCATGGTTGCAGATTTGTGATGATTGATTAGATAAAATCATATCATTTACTTTCATCATCAAATTGCTAATGTATGGATGATAATTGAGCATTTACACAAAGTCAAGTGATTAATTTCCCCATTCAATTCACCCTTAATTTTACTAATTTCCCTTAAGAAAACTCTAAAGTACCTAAAAACTTAAGTTAAAGGGGCTTAGAGAATTTCTCTGACTTCTGGAGGGATCAGACCCTCGACCCAATAAATTATAGGGTCTAAGTACTAAAGTTCCCTAATAAACAGTCACCCCCTCCATAATTCACTCATATCCCCTAAAAAATCCCTCTTCCTAAGGTAAAAGCACCATTAGCCTAGGGAAAGTAATCACCCCCAAGCAAACCCCTTTTCCACAAAAACCCAAAAATGTGCATTTAGCCTAAGTTATAATAAAAGTAAATAAAATTCAACATACATTATACTTAGTGCACTTCGCTTTTCCGCCTTCATGTCATATCAACTACTAACTTTATTTATTAAATCCCAAAAAATATCCTTTTCCCATATATTTTATTAAAATCCGATAAGTTAATATGCCACCCCAAGTTTGAAAAATAAACTTTATAATGGGTTAATTAAGTCGATCAATGACTAATTAATAATCATGACCCACTGTCGAATAAAAGAAAGTAATTAATCAATCAGTGATGAATTAATAATCTATCTCCACCAATGAAATCACTCCCAATGTCATTAACCCTCCATAATCCGCAATTAATTAATGCCTCCACACATTAAAACCCTGCCTGGCCCCTCCATTAAACTTCATATCAAATCAATACCCCAATCACTGTGCGATCTGTCCCCTTTTGATCCAGCAATTGACACTTATATCGAGCAGCCTTCGAAGGTTGACCTTTACCCGCCCGATATGGGTGGTTTCACTATTCACGCTACTGCTACGTGGTGCCCGATGAATGGCATCAGGTGGCCTCGCCCCAAAACCACGTTATCCCAAAAGTGGTGCGATATGATCCTACTTACTGTCTCTCACTAAATGAAAAAATGTCACATCCCCCTGCTCAATGCCAAGTGTCCTTTTCCTAGTGTACCCGCCAAAATCATTGAATTTATGAATAAAACTAAAAAACTCATTATCTTTTGTTTTATCTTGGAAAAGACCACTTAGACCTCCATGCAAGAACCAAAGTACGTGCAACCGTCAACCCACGTTCAACTTCCAACCTGTTGAAGCTGCTAAAACTCTAGACCACCTCTCAGTCACTTGCACTTCCTGCAAATAGTGCACAATCGCTATTACTCCGTTCAAAGCCGAAAACTAGGTATTTACCCAAATTCGCTGAGAAACCCTATTTTATTCCAAAACCTGGACTAAATTGCTTCCAATTACTAAGTAATTCAGTCAAATAGTTGCCCAATGACTCCAAAATACTCTGAATTAGACCAATTTTCCCCAATTTCACTGAAAACCCTTTGCCTCGGTCCTTGAATCCACAAGAACCAAGGATGTCTGCTCCAATTACATTAAATGTCTTCCCATTTCTACTCCTCACATAGATATAGACCATCTCCCATTGGCAGATAAAGATTTTCAGATTAAATATACATCTGTCCAAGAATCACTTTAGAAACTATGCTGCAGGTAGAGATTCCAGTAGCTGAACCATGCAGACTACATAGGGCTTTGGGAATCAGATTTACCCAAGTACTAGTTCCCCAGAGTTCATATCTTCCCTGAGATTATCCATATCTTCCCTGACACAATCTAAATAGAGTGAGTTGGCCACCACTCCTCAGACTGTAATTCCTACAGTTTCTACAATAGTACCCTCCACATTGGCTACTTCATTAGCACCAATAGTTCCACCAACTACTGCTCTGCCAGTTACAGGTACATCAACATGCACAGAGACATGAACAGAAAAGACAGCTGAATTGGAAAAATCCATGGAGGAGATGACCATCGATGTTACTAAGCTTAAGAAACTTCGAGAACAAGTGTCAAGTTTGGAAACTAATTCTAAACTTGCACAAATATAGTAGAAAGAAGAAGCTCAAAAGAATCAAAGAATGGGAGAGAGAATAAAAGTCCTTGAAAAGGACTTGAAATTGCAAAAACCACTTGGAGACATGAAGGAAATTATTTGGGTCAACATCATTGATTCCATCAATTATGTTTGGCCATCTATTCAAGTTATTGTTGAACAGACTGAACTAGTCAAAGTGGCCACAGAAGCAATTTGCAAGAAAATGGACGAATTGGGAGATAAGCTTGAAGAAGCCAACCAATTGATAACATTCTTGAACAACAGAAATAGGTACCAGCTTGATGAGCTGGAAATAGAAGATAGAATAGGAACAATCATAGAAATCAAGAAGGTCCTCACCAAGAGAAACCTTATGCTAAATCTTGAGAAAAAATGCCAAAGTATCCAAGCAGACATTGATATATTTATGACAAAGTATGGTATTTTAAGAGAAAAGGGACTTCCTAGTCCTATGGTAATACATGACAAGCTGATGATTCAAGATGATTATCTTGAAAGACTAAACAAGCTGGCCAGAAGCCAAGCTAGTACTTCAAGGGTAAAATATTTGCCCACTGGGAAGGTATTATATGACAGTTTGGAAAATTTGTTTTCATAGAACATGAGGTCAAGAACTTGTTCGTCAACTGGCCTAATTTTGCCAAGTATACAGAATATGACGAGATATATAGAAGGATGATAAGGATAAAATTAATTGACAGTTAATGGTGGATGAAACATACAAATTTACTATAAAAATTACTGTAGTAAATCTACATGGTAAAACATGGCTGCCAGGTAAAACAGGTAAGGCAGAGTCAAAGTAGAACAGGTAAAGAGTATTAGTAGGTAGAATACATAAAGTAATTCCAGCACGTAAGTATCAAGCAACCAAAAGAGCCAAATCCGAATTACAATAGCCAACATAGTCATAATAAAAGGGACAATAAGAAGACAGTTCTTCATCCGTCTCTATCTTCGTGCTTGAAGATATTTTCAGTCTCCTAGAATAATTCTCATATTGTTATGAGATATTTTGTAACCTTTTTTGTATAAATATTTCATAAAATGAAGTAATTGGTGTGGATTAAAATATATTTTTGTAGACATTTTGTATTGAGCCAAGGAGCTATTGTACTCAAGACTAGACTGATTTTGCTGGATATAAAATAAAGCTAAGGACATTTCACTAGATTCTCATGCATAGTTGGAACAGATAATTATTATATTTTCATGTTTAAATATTGTTTTCTCTTCATGTTATAAATATTCATATGTGTCTCTTATGAAATCTGTAAAGTAAAAAAGGAATTATATCTCAAAACTAGCTTAAAATTCTCTTCGTTTTAACTGTTTAATTTCTATATGTTTTGTGCCACACTATCTTGGTTTGGGAATTCTTCATTGCTCCCTTACTTCCGTAGTTTACCCCCCTTTTGGTCCATAGTAAAGGATTCTTCATTTTCCTTTATTACTGATCATCCTTACTTTCTTCATCTTAATCCTGGTTAAGGATTCTTCATTTCCCTTTGCCCTGGATAGGACTACCTCATCCATTTGAACCTGTAGATTTACTTTTACTGTGCTAGCCTACCCTGTGAATTCTTACCTTAGTGATTGATCAGATCCAGTTAAGCCACTCTTGATTGAATCCATAGACAAATGGCCTGAATACTTACTCTACCCACCTGTTTTCTTAATTCCACCACCCAATCAAAACCAAAATATCATAAGCATTAAGAACTAGCCTGAAAACCTATTTAAAACAAAGTTAAATTATAAAGAGTGAGCCCTCTCTGGACTTAGGTTGGCTAGAACCTGAGTCTAAAAGATTAGGTTTGTGGTTACCTCGGACTAATCCTTCTTTGATAACTTCTAGGGGAAACCTCTGAGTGATAACAATGTCGAAGGAAAATACATACTATTTGAAGTGAACCTTGGTGTAAGCACAATGCTTGCACACTAACGAGTGTCACCTTCTCTAGTCAATTGTTTTTGGGTTAAGACTTGTCGGATTAGTCAAGTAGAGTAAGGTGAGGGGGAAAACCTTAACAGGAACGTCAAATATACATTAGACTAATTATCTAGTAGAACAACCTCTTCTGCTCTCAATAAGTTAGGATCCTTCTTCTACCCCTAAAATGAATAAGTGTTATGCACAGTGAAAATGAAAAATGAAAAAAAAATCAAAGTCAAAAAATTCAAAACGAAAAATGAATAAGGCAAAAGAAGAGAAAGGCTTCATGTGCAAGGAGATGATGCAAGTAACTCCACCAGGGTACTAACCAAGCCACTTGTAGCAGAGACATGCTTGTGTTCCTATGTGACTACACAAGGGTACTGTCTAGGCATGTTGGCAGTGAGCAACACCAGAGATGAAACTAAGAGTCTAACATCTATACTGCTTGTGCATTTATATACCCATCAACCCCAATCGAAACAACTTTGTTGCCTTGTCCTGGAATGTGTGTAAATCAGCCAGGAGTCTAGGAGAGGCTACATCTTATAATCAAGCATGTGCGAAGCCAAGACAAGATGAGAGATGAACAATACTTCTGGAGGTGTTAGACTTTATTTTCATGAACAAGGTCCATTCAGAGAGCTTGAGTTCTCCCAGTGTGTCGCCAAGTGTTGTAGCCGATACAACCACCCTCCAAAATTTTTCCTTAGCCTATTTTGGAGCCCCACTGCCAACCTTCATAGTATCTTCCCTTGCTTTGTCAATTCCTCAAGATTTAGTGTCTTTCTTTCTCAAAGGAAGCCTGTCGATCATGGTTTGATCTCTACCTTTCATAGGTTGCTCACCCAGACTTGGTCCAGTTGCAAGTTGAGAAACTTCCCCTTGTAAATTGCACATTTATGGAGGGCAACCATCCTTCCCTCCAGAAATTTTGCAATCCTCTCTGATAGCCTGTTGGACTCCAATATTCTGCAATCCTACCAGCCAACCCTCCCAAAAATATTTGCACAAAATGTTCCTAGCAACAGATTTTTCGGGCCAAGATTTGTGAAAATCTATGCAGCACTCAACTGCACTGCCCATAAATTGTGTAAATCTCCTGGGTACCCATCCCAGCTCCCAACCAGAAATGCACCATTTTCTCCAAAAGTCGAGCAGTCACTTGCATGTGCAACTAAGTTTACCATTTCCCTCTGGGACCGAGCAAAACAAACTTGCATGCATAGGATGCTTCTCCCAAGGTAGCATGCAGAGGCATACCTTGTCTCAGGTATCTATGTTTAGCAGTTGGAGGATACATACAAGGAGAAATTTAGAAACCTCCCACCAAGTGTTGCTTACCCTAGATTTGTGGCATGCGCATCACAACTTTGATGTTATCAAAAATCATCAATCAGAGGCTGCAGATCTCATTTCTCACATAAAACTTACAAATCTAACATCCCACAGCACATCTAGGAGTAGTCAGCACATTCAGCTCAGTTTTTTTTGGGTAAGCCTACTTCCCATGCCTTATGTTGCATTTTTGTTGCTTTTTGGTTTTTCGCTTGTATGATTACTGTTTGCTTGATTTCTTTGAACTCTTGCTGTCGTTTACATGTGTACTAGCTTATTTTATCAGTGTTTCAGTTTTTGTTACTACCTCAGTGTTGTTGTACGCATGAAACTATTTTGCATGGACATTCGCCCAACTGCAAATTGCCTCACCCACACGCATGTTGGTCTGTTTAACGAATCTTTCATTCATGCTTTCAATGCACTGTTAATCGCTTCTACTACCACTTACTGTCTCCAAGCATTCATTGACTTACTTTATTTCGGTTTCCCATCGGTGAGTCGGTCCAACCTTGGTCTGGGCTCTGCCTTCACCAAGGCTGCATTACGCAATCTTAGAAAGGAAGACTCACCTTCCTCTCCATATTTTCACATTCCTGCCTAGCACTAGACTCTAGGACTATTTTACGAATTTCTTGAGGAGAATGGCTACTTGGCCCATGAAATTACGCAAATATGTTCCTGGGCCAGCAGCCCCTCCTAGCTAGAATTGTGCATTGTGCAATCCCAGGAATAAGCATCCAACTTGGAATGTACATTACATAGTTCCTGCAGTCATTCGATCTCCCAGAAGCCTAGATTGTGCCTTATGCAGTCTTGGCAGTCGATCTCCCAACCTCCTGGTCGAAATTGTGCAACCTTTATGATCATTCACCTAGGTATGTTGCAAATCAGTTCTCATGTTCATTTTGGTTTTAAACTGACATATTACTTACTATGAGTGTTTTCATGGCTCCAGGTATCATAGGTTTTCATCTGACTCTCAGCAGTACAGGTATCATGATTCCCAAGAGAGCAAAGATGAAGACACCATTCAGAGCACACTTGGGGATAGAGTCAATCAAGTGTGCATGACCTTACCTACTCATGAAGACATCAAATTGTTCATGTATAAGGAGATCATGCAGCAGCATCACAGTGAGAAATATCATGAATAATAGCTGAAGGCACCATACCGAATGTAGCAAATGCAACGAATGCAATGAACACATCAAACATAGTGAATGCAAGAGGAAGGTCGTTGACAACATAGAGATAGAGCAAAGTTGCCAGATCAAGAACATCCACTGATAATGAAAGAAACTTTGGAGACTTAGGCTATGAAGTGACGCCATGACATGAAGATCACGTGAAGATATAAGATGGAACAAAGAAGGAGTTGCATGTGCTAAAGCAACAACTTAGGAAGAACATGAAGCTGCACAGAAAGTCTTATGAGTTGCAGTAGGAACCAGAACAACAGTGGGTGCAACATGCACTCGTGGATGAAATTGTGCTAGTATGAGTTAAGGATCCATCCCAACAGCTAACATAGATCAAACATGGTGAGAAATGTTGTTGATCGGATGCAAGTGATCCTATAGCATGCATGTCATTGAGCGCACAGATGCAATCCAACCCATTCAACACACTCACCAAGACAAAGACAAGAAGCAAGTCCAACTAGGACTAAACATATACTTCGGCAAGTTGATGTGCATGACCACTAGTACACACTTGAAGATCAACACGTAGACTATGCATCAGTGTGTTACCGATTCAACTGTACCCAACAAGGCCATGTGCATGTTATTAGAGGAGTTGGATGAAAGGGGCCAAAACAATGCGCCAATTGAAATGGAGGAAAGAGTTCGCTTAAGTAAGATGTCACCATGAGGTGCATGCACACCATCACGAATGACCAAGCTTGGCATCAGCTCACCATCTTCACTAGCACAATCATGTCAAAGAGTTGGTCTCATCACAATGGACCGAGTGTTAGTGATGTCTTGCAAGGCTCACTCAAGCCATGTTGTCTCACATGAGTACATGCGCATTGTAATTTTGAGTCATGTTAGGCGTAAGTCAAGTGTCAATGGTTGCATGTAACAGTCATAGAGTAGGTAAAGAATCATGAGGGTAGTTGAATTGTCACAAAGGGGAATGTTAAGGGTCACCCCACCCTTTGCTATAAATAGTCCCTAATAACTCCATAGGCTTTTGGTCAGCCAAGCTTCTACTAAGACTAACTTGAAGAAGGCTTGGATAGTATTGTAATTTGCCTTGGCTTCTCGACTACACAAATCTAGTACATCTCTTTGGAGGAGAAGGCGGTTGTGGCTATAACGTTCCAGTGTTGGGGCTGGCAGGTTTACATGGTGTATTTTATGATTGTGACTTACACTTCTTTAATAATAAGAGCCAACACATTTTCATGCATATGTTGTTATTATAGATGGACTGTTTTGGTTGCCTTAATGATATATGTTGCTTAACTTACATACTTGTATATGAACTGATTTCTATGCAATTATATGAATCTTGTTGTTAATGTGTTTCACATGTTGTTAATGTTGTCACCATCTCTGTCGACTTCTCTTCCGGACATCAGACATAAATTTCTCCTAAACCTTGCTATATAAACCATCACACTCGTCTCGGACGAATCCATGAGTGTTGCTCATGTTATCTTACCTTGTATGTTTTGAGTGTTGCATTCGAGTGGACTGCTCCGCTGGAGGTTGTGCATGTCCTTTGTGTGGTGTGCTCCTAGACAATTTGGGACTAATCCCTTCCAACCTGGAACCCACCATCACCTTCATCTCCCTTCAAAGTGTTGGAACCTCTCGTACACATTCCTTGACTCTCTACATCAGTCACACCCTTGCTACTGACATAGTTATCCTACTTGCCTTTGTGCAGCATCGTGGTCAAGGCATTACCTTACGACCCACTGCTAGGTCCTACACTAAATGGTCTGAGGTCTAATTGGGACTTCTTACCGAGGATATCCCCTTGACATGTGTTACACAAAAATATCGTCACCTTGATTATTTGCAGTCGGTGTAGGCATGTTATCACCTATACCAGCTTCCTAAGCAAGTCTTAAACCTCATCTCTTCAAAACAAGCTTGAAAAAAGAGAGAAAGACATCAAAAAAGCAATATAACTCTGGTTCCGCACTTTCTCTTAGCTTTTCCTGCAGGCCCGCACCTTTTGTTCAAGAAATCTGCATACTTATACGCTTTGTATGTAAAGGGGAGGGTGCATACCCTTGTAAAAGTCAAAAGGCGCAATTTTTATCTTAAAAAATTCATCTTGGGTTGATTCTAGAGTTTTCTAGAAGGATTTGTTACATGGATTGTTCGCTCCAAGTGGTTCATGCATCCCATAGAAGGAGGAACTAATCCCTTGTTGAGAGGAGCTATCCCTTTGAAGGAGGGACTCTATCCCTTTGAAGGAGGAGCTGGTAACTGATCTCCATTGCACTATGAATTGAGGCATTGGGTCAGTGGCCAGAGAGGTTAGAAGTTGAACTTTTGAGGGTAAATGCTAGTGAAATCAAGACTTCCTATTTGAGCTTAAGAGGAGAGATCACATACCTTTTTGGCCCCATTAGGGAGTGAGTGAAGCTTGTCAGACTTCTTGTTGGACCCTGTAAGGAGCTTGTACAATGTCAAGGCAAAGTTTGTAAGGTTCTTTTCTTTTGAATTAATACAATCAAGCTCATTTTTCTCAACAAGTATCTTATAATATTTGTTTCATGGACTCCTTGACTTTCATGTTGAATATGTTTTATAATATTGGATATACAGGTGCTATTTAATTGTTTGACTTGTTTGTGCTTGCAGGTTTGCGACGAAGGAACTTACTTGGATCAAAGGAGCGAAGGCATCTCCGAACTTGCGTTGGACATGAGGTAGGCCCTTAAAACACACTTGTTTCCCATTACTTATAAAGCACATTTAGAGAAAGATAGTGTTTTATTGGTTGTTTGTCATTAGGTCTTCATTAGATTCTAGGAAGGTCTGTCTTGTCCGCAAGATCGACTGATTCCGCGTGACAATTGGTATAGGTACATGTAGTGGTACAGGTACATGTACATATGAAGGTACAGGTACAGGTACATGTATAGGTTATGGTATAGGTACATGTATTGGTATAGGTATAGGTACAGGTACAAGTATAGGTGCACATGATGTGGATTATTGCCTTACAGTTGATGGATTGGACAGGTTCAGAGATAGGATATATGTGTCAGATAGCAGTGATCTCAAGAAGATGATCTTGAGGGATTTTTCTGTGAAAACTTATTCAAGTCACCCATGTTATTAGAAGACACTGACAACAATGAATATATTTTACTATTGACCGAATTTGAAGAGGGACGTAGGAGAGTTCATGGCTAGGTGTTTTGATTATTAGCATGTGAAGGCAAAATGTAAGAATCCAGGTGGACTGTTATAGTTGATAGCAATCCCACAGTGGAAATGGTGAGTAATTTCCATGGACTTCATTACATCTTCACCGAAGAAAGCGAGAAAACATGATTCCATCATGGTTATTACGGATAGGTTGACGATATTTTCACATTTCATTCTAGTGAATTCTACATTTTCAGCTAGGGATGTAGTAGAAGTATTCATTCTAAATGTGGTTGGATTGCATGTTGGTCCTAATAAGATTGTGTCAAATAGGGATGTAAAGTTCACTTCCATGTTTTGGAAGGAGGTATTTGTAGGTTTGGGCACATAGTTGACCTTCAGTACGGCTTATCATCCACAAACAGATGGGCAAATAAAGAGGGTGAACAAGATATTGGAGGACATGTTGAGGAGGTATGTGATGCATCAACAATGAAAGTGGGAAGAGTTTATTCCATTGGTAGAGTTCACATATAGTAATGGGTATCAGGAATATTTGAGAATGAATCCTTTCGAGGCATTGTATGGATGGAGCTACAACACTCCCATCAGTTGGAGTGATCCATTGAATAAGATATTTATTGCACCAGATATGTTGGCAGACATGGAATAGGAAATGCAAATTAAAAGAAAAATCTAAAGGAAACATAGGATAGGCAGAAAAGCTATGTAGATCAGAACAGGTTCTTCAAGGAGTTCCATGTTTGGGAACAAAGGTACTTGCCCATCAAACCGATGAAGAGTTCCTTGTGGATTGGATCAGGTGCCAAGTTAACACCACAGTTTTGTGGGCCCTTCAATATTGTTGAGAGGATTGGGCCAATAGCCTATCGACTTGCACTATCTCTGAAAGTGAAATTCCATGATGTTTTCCATGTTTAGTTGCTTAAGAAGTATGTTAAAGATGTTGATCATGTGATTGAATGGCTTGTATTGCAAGTGGAACTGGATGGAGAATTCTAGTTGTATCCTCAATGCATATTGCAGAAAAATATGCTCACTTTGCATAACCGAGCAATCGAACAAGTTAAAGTGCAGTGGAACCACTTTGGGCCCGATGGAGCTACATGGGAGACGTCAGATCACATGCAGGCTATGTATCCTTCTTTGTTCACCGGTTGAGTCAAATCAATTTTGGCTTGGTGTTTTGGTGTGATTTGGTATATGCTTTGGTATATGTTTTGGTATATGTTTTGGTGATGTTGGTTTATGTACATATGTATATGGATGTAAATACCACCATTAGGTATGTTATAAAGCTCCAATAAGTGGTATGGGTATCATATCATGATGTTGTTATGTTTTTATGTTCATGTTGGTTTACTTCTCAGTAATTTGTCATTTTAATTAAATCATCGAGCTAAGTTATAAAGCTCATGTACAGCCTCATGAATGCTTCATTTTGACACTCTTCCTTACCAATTTTTCCTCTCTTTGACAATCATCATCAACTAAAAAGGCATAAAACTACAATTTTTTTGGCATCGTAAGGTATTTAATAGTATTATATTTCATATTTAATAATTTTCCTTTTTATTGAATTAATGTTTGAATTAGTTACCGAATTCATGCAATGATGTAGCTAATCTATGTTTTTGTAGCCCATTCCAAGGTTTATCAGGATTTGAGCTGCTAGCTAAGAGGAGAAAGATATGAACATGTGGATATTGATCCCTTTAATAATTTCATCCTATTCATCTAACCCAGATCATGAAATTATTGTTCGATTGTGTGGTCAAAGGGTGAAAATCGACATGTTGTTGAACAAGGATGTGAGAGTCTGAAATCTTTGTGCTCCAAGATTTGCTTTTCCGAATAGAAAATCGTGAGAAAATGATATTTTGATATCTGTTATAAGCTAAAATGGGACCTCTATTAGCGAGGGTAGGAGTAAAAGCCTCAAACAGTTATTGACACGAGCTTTTATAAATATCGTGCAACAAACGTGAATAGGAGGTTAATTTATATATCCAAAGGTATTTTTTTAAACTATGCTTTTACCTATTAATGAAGAATGAAGTTTTGATGCATAGCTGATTGTTCGATTAAAGTTACGTGACCACTTGTTTGTGGAGGACACCTACAAACAATGAAGGTTCTGCATTTTCATATATTTCCTTTACAATTTGTTGTTGTTACTTACATGTTTTAGAATCATTTTTCACTGTTGATTTCAATTACATAGTGATAGAAAAATTTCATTAATAATTCTTCTCAAGTTAATTTATAAGGATTCTAATTGTAGTGTAATCACTTCTCATATATTTCATTATAGTTTCATTTCAAACTATTTCATTTCAAATCATGAGTGATTTATTTATAGTTTTGATTTCAAAGAATGAGTGATTGGTAATGAGAAAATGTGTAGTTTTCATTTTAACTAGAAGTCAAATTCATTTTCATTTTTGTGCAAAGGATTGCTAGAACGTTAGATGAATAATTCTTATTTTAGATATTAAATTTATATTGCAATAGATTGGTTAAGTTCTCTTAATTTATTAAGATACTATGAGTTTTCTTTAGTTTCACTTTGCAAGTGTGAAGAGCATTTTTTATTTCATTAGAAAGGAGTAATGAAATTTTAGGAATTTTTTAATGCGTTAAATTCATTTTCTTTAAAGAGTAAGAGAGGAATGCAAAACATCGTTAGAAATGATTTTCAACAACCCAGTCATGCACATTAATAATCTGATTTGATAAAATCGACTTATAGCACATATAGTGCACTTGCACTTCACAAGTTTACCAACTCTAGTTGATAATTTATGTAACGATTTAAAACAATTAAATTGACAAAAAATTTGGTGTTGTTGCTAGGGAAGTGTAAATGGGAGTATTTATCCTTACATCATTAAAAAGAAAAAAATTATATGCATACAGAAAGATATTCTAGAGGCAGATTTGTAGGTAGAGGTAAGATTTTAATTCCAACAACATCACTCAACCCACCATGACCGTGTAGTGCCACACCACCCACACAAAATCCAATTCCATCCATAGTAGGAAAACACAAACTCCCTAAGGTATTAATATCTAAAATCCAACCTAGATATTCACCAACTTCATCAACAAAGCCATAATAGAAGAAGAAGATCCCATATCTCCAACAACATGAATAATTTTCCTATCTTCAACTAGAGAGCAACTTCTAGCTCAAGAGTTGGAAGTTCCTGATGAGGAAGAGGAATAAAAAACCTATTTTAAAAAACCATTGATAAAATAACTAGAGGAACTAGAGGAATATGAAAACCCAATTTTGGAACGAGAACCCTATATTAGTTTTGAAGAATATACATTGGCTAGAGAAGGGGAAGGAGAGGTACATAATGTGAATTGTAAACAACTTAGGATTGGAGGAGGAAGAGGAGGAAATAGGGGAGGTGGAAGAGGTGGAGGAAAAGGAAGAGGGATAGGAGAAGTTATAATCCAAAACCCTTTGGATTTCCTATCCTCGATGAAGATACAATTGTGACAATGAAAAATATCTCACCCTCTATCCTTCCAAACTATCATGGACTACGAAGTGAATACCTTGAAACATTTCTCTTTGAATTTGAAGTCTTGTGTAGATCATATGATGCTCAGAATTTTAAATTATCCCCTGCAACCATTACAGATGCAACGTTAAAATGGTATATGGATTTAGGAATAAATTCAATAAGAATATGGGAACAAGCTAAAACTACATTATTAGAGAAATATAAGGACTATTGTATGCCTTATAATATTAAGGATGAAGTATTTAAAA
>APFE030705962.1:0-22297 GCA_000404065.3 Pinus taeda
AGTGTCTACTTGATTCAGTGCTAATTGGTGAAAAGGAGATTGTTTGATGCAGAAATTCTTGATGATTGATTGATGTTCATGGATCCAGTCTGAAAATTTATGAAATGTGGTCCTTGGAAGAAAGAGAAGGTTGTAGCCTTCTGTAGTCCAGCACCTATGTACTAGTATCTTGGCTAGTGCAAGAGCTAAAGGGGTTGTAGCTCCCTTCTAGGAGAAGCTGGAAAACGAGAGAGGGTTGTAGCTCTCTGCAGGTTGCAGCCTGCGTACTGGTAAAGGACTGCACCATTACAATTGTAAAAAGAAGTTTCTAATTAAAGAGAAGATAGAGACGAATTGCAGCAGGTGGTTTTCATCCACATTGGGTTTCCACCTTATATCTTGTGTTCTTGAGTGTGATTGTCTTCTGCTCTGCTTTACTATTTCTGGTTATTGGTTATTTGATTCTGATACACATATTAACAAACAACATTTGAAAGATAAAGTAAATTATAAGTTTGCATAGTATACACGGGTTTCCTTCTACATAGTTGTGGGTTAATTAACTGAAGTAATGTATATCATTTGGATTTGAAAAAGGAATATTTGACTTGATAATATTGATTCACCCCCCTCTCAGTATTATTTCCAACAAATAGTACTGAATAGGATCATTTTTAGTGAAGGATAAACCAAATGATCCATTTACAACAATCAAGAGAGGAGGTTTTCTAGAATACCTTCAAGCTGTAAGAGAGAATCAAGAAAATATATGACCGGAAGGCAAAATTAGATAAGTTTCAGATTGGAGACATAGTGCTGAAATTGGATGCTAGAAACGAAGACAAAGGCAACTATGGCAAGTTCAAGAATCTATGGAAGGGACCATTCAGAATTGTTGCATATCGGGGTCAAAATGCCTTCCTACTGAAAGAAACGAATGGAGAAGATTGTCCAGGTGGGCCGGTCAATGGTCGATTGCTGAAAAGGTATTATTTTTGAAATGTTTTCTGTTGTCACATATATCACTGTACATACCATTTTATTTCCTTCATTGCAAGTGTGCACTATCATCATTCAGTCAGTTTGGGGCCCGAAGTAAAGGCTATAAAACTGAAGGTCTGATGTCGGTTTTTGATTACTTAGTGTGGACAATAGAGTCAGTTGTTTGAGTCAGTTTTGAGTTAGTTTTCAGTCAAGTAATTGAGTCTAGTTTTGAGTCAAGATATTGGTTTTGGTTTGTTGAAGTTATTGACTCCATCCAACCCAATGGAAGAGGCATTGCCTACTTTCTAGAGATCTATAGTTCTTGGCACCTCCAAGGAGCTACCATCCCCATTAGAGCCAATGATAGTGTTGGTATCTTCATCCCTCCATCAGTGATCAAAATTCTCTTGTTGCATGCATTTTTAGGTGTCTCATCTGATCAGCTGCATTCCATTAGGATCATGGATCATCTAATGGTAGTGGCATATTATCAATTTTCCCTCATGATCTTTACCTATTGGCCTATTTTCATAAATTCAGGTCATTGACAATCATTTTTTGTCTTCACATCTGCAAAAGTCATTCTTTAGGGTTTCAGGTCTCATTAGGTCTAAGGTTTGTCCTCATAGTCATATAAAAGCTCAATAATGGTCAGCAGGCACATGAGGAGGTTTAATAAGGTCTCAGCATCAAAATTTCAATAATGACATTCTCAGTAATTGATTTTTCCTCAAAACCCTGTTTTGAAGAAAAACAGAGTTTTTATGTTTTATGTATGTAATTTTATGTAATTTTAAGTTTCCTATATGTAATAAGTTCGGAAATGTAGCTCTAGGTCACCTTGCTAAACTCCTGCACTCCAGCTCCTATAAAAGAGACAAACAATTCAAAGCATTAGTCCATCAAAGTCAAAAAGAGAGCCAAACTGCAAAAAAGAGTTTTAAAGGATAAAGTGAAAGTCAAACATTAGAAAGTGGGTTTTTTTTAAATGAAAAATTAAATTCACTTGTATATAAAGTGTCCATTGTGTTGAAGACTTCATTTCCTGTGATAAAGTGAGAAAACAAGAGCAAATCGCATTTTTGAGGTAAAGGGAGGAAAAACATAGCAAAGTTGTGAAGTTTCCTTGGCATGGCACAACTAAGCAGTGGCGCAGCGCACCTGATCGACACGGTGCATAGAGCGCAGAAAATACATTGAAGGTTGAACTGGCGTAGCGCACTTGTGTGTTGGCGTGGCGCACCGGTCCTCCAAGGCTAAATTTCACCCAATCAACCTCCTCAAGCTTTATAGCTTTGCAATCATCATTCCTCCAATTAAGTAAGGCTTCCTAATTTCCCTTGCAAGACATTTGATCCTCCTTCATGGTGTTTTAATAGGTGAAAAAACAAACCCTAGTTTGTTGCATAGTGCTTACAAAAACTGCCTTGAATTTTGCAAAATTGTCATTCTTGCTATTTCTCCCCTGCATCATTTTTACATTCCTCACACTGAAATTTCCCTCATTTCATTTCCCTTTATCCCTCCCACATTCACACTCATCCTGCACCCCTATCCCCAAAACCCTAAAACCCTATTAACAAATTTCCAATATTCCCAAAACCTACTTTGCATCCCTAAACCCTATCACTCCCTAAAACCTTACATCCAACATCAAAATCCCTCATTCATCAGTCCCACCCATCAAATCCCATTCATGAAAGAACAAACACCTATTCTTGATATAAAATCTCTTAATACTCATCATCGAAACATCAAACAGTGGAAAATATGGAAACATATTCAGCTTATGAAAGGGATGAGGAAACTGTGAGTGATTCCTCCCAAGAGATCCATGCACCAAGAAAACCACATAAGGGAGGAAAACACATTCGAGAGGAGCCCACTACTCTCATAGAGCTATTGTCTTGTCCTCTTGCAATAGCATGTTTCAAACATCAATCTTGCTACCAGTTTTGTGAGATGATGGAAAGAGTGAAATACCACCATGAGCTTGCTAGAATTTTTGTTCTCCATCTTCACAATGGCTAGGTCAATTTAGTAGGTATTACCTTCACTTTGACACCTGAAACTATAGCTCAAGCAACAGGTATTACGAATGTCGGTGAACAGTGGAACAAAGGACAACTTGTGGACAAAGAACATTATGAGCCTTATATCAAGGCTAGCTATCAGAAGAAAATCAATAGGGTATTTCCTTTCAGATACCTAGAGGACACATATGCTCCACTCATGAAGCTCATTATCAAATATTTCAGCTGTGAAGGGTGATTTTCTCGCTTGTACACCTATCATATTAGATTATTGATGCATTTTACTAGAGTGAGGATGATGAACGTCCCCTATTTCATATGAAGAAATATTGAGAAAATGACCACATGGGTGCAAAGAAAACCTCCTCATCAATAATACAACAACATTTATCACTTTGCATTGATCAAGATTGTGGTTTTGCATCAGCTGAGTTTGCTGAATGTTTCATGGGATGATTTCATTTCACATGAGGTTTTCCAGAGCCCTCAAGTGATGCCATCCGTTTTTCAAAAGGTAGAAGGGCCTTGAAATCAGCAAGAGGCTCATGAAAGTCAAACCACTAGTGTGCCAGTATTCATCACTTATCAAAAGGGGACAAGGAGTCTATTTGTAGCTGCAAAATGAGTACTATCTCCACCTGGGGTGGAAGGGATCTCGTTTCCTTCATTAGATGACAAGAAAATGCTATCTTCACCCGCGGTGAAAGGGGCTTTTCCTTCTTCTTTAGCAGAGCAGGTATAGGAGAAAGGCAAAAAACAATTGCATGAGGTAGGGCCTTTTGAAGGTCAAGAGAAGGATTTCATTTTGATGCAGGATGATGATGTTGATTTGGGCTCCCAAAGCTCAAAACTCAAGGAGCTCATTAAGGAACAAGAATCTGACATTCATGACTTATCTCTTAACCTTGAAAGAGAAAAGTGGATCATAAACTACCTTGAGTAACAGAACAAGTAGTTGTAGGATAAGAAGACAATCATGGAGCTGCAAGCCATAAGAGAAAACATGCAAGCAACAAAGAGGAGGAAAGTCAAATTGACATCTCTTGAGCAAGAGATTGATGGTGATCGGGAGTCTTGGCTATAGAGGACAAATATGCACTTAGAGAGCTGCTTTAGAAGGCAAATAAGGAGAAAAAGATGTTGAGGCACATGGCTTTTCATTATTTGGCAAGAAACAATATTTGCAAAGCGAGAATAAAGAGCCTAAAAGCCAAGTTGAGGAAAACTTTGAGGAGCAAGAAAGACAAAGATAAACTCAAGATCTTCGATGAAGCTTCCTTGGCCCAACATAGTACTTAATGTAGGTGACTCATTCCAAATTTCAAGAAATTTGGAAAACGGTTTGACAATTCTGAAATTTTGAAGAAAAAAACAGGTTTTTTTGCCTGGTGCGTAGCGCCACCCAGCACTCACTTTTTCTAGGGACCTCCTCTGGAGGAAAACTTTTCATTCTGGTTCCTCATGGAAAATTATGCATACCCAGAAATTAATAGGAAATTTGGACAAGTTTTGGGTCACCAAAAGGGTCAAAAACACCTCAAAAATGCCCTCTTTGTCGCTTTTTTACCACACAGGGAGCAGTGTTGGGAGAACTGATTTTTGGAGGCACAAATGGGCACCAAATTCAAAACTTCCACTTGTCCTAGAATGTAGCCAGACAGAAATTTCTAAGAAGACAACTCGTAGAAGATTTGGTGAAGGGTAAGGCCTCCAAATATAGCTGGGAAAAAGCATTATGCACATAAAAAGTGGCGCTACGCACAGGATGAAAAAGTGCCAATTTTGCCCAAAAACTCTATTTTTCACCTATTTTTCTTCTAGTTTGACTTTTTCTCTCTTATGGTGAAAATTCATGAGCTGATATGATGTAAATTGATGTACTATGATGTAAAAATGATAAAAATTGACTTGATAAGGTAGATACATCAGTTGTAGGTGGTTTGGAGTTGAATGAATCAGTTTCCTAGGTTTTAGAGGCAAGCTGTTCTACTACCTATTTTTGTGTTCCTAGTTTAGATATGGTTGAAACCACCCCTCTTCTCATGGATTCAACCCCTGATGGATAGCACAGGTGGTTTGGAAGTCTATATCATGTGTTTTTTCAGTCATTTGTCAAGGTTGGACTCTTCTGAATGCTTTGAGCATTATTGTGCATTTGTCTCTGCAATTTGGTAAGGAAATAGACTAGGATTTGCAGTATTTTGTGGGATTCTTGTGGCAAGGTGATTTAGTATTGTTTCTTCTTCTGTAATTCAATTTATCATATGTTTATGTGTGCCATTATCTTTCTCATTTCAGCTTAACTAAATGAATCAAGTATAAAGGTAGAATTCCTTGATGTTGCAGTGCTCTACCTTAGGGTTTATTTGGTTTTTTATGTTTTCAACTATTTGAAGAGGACTCATGATACTTTCATTCCCCCTTCAACTCCTCACCAGTATTTAGACTTTCCATTTCACTAATTTCTAAGTACTAAAGCATTTGCCTACCTCGCCCCATAGAAACCTCTGCAAGACTAAGTCCATTCCCTAGACCCAAAACTGCCTTTCACTTCTGATCCAGCAAATCAACATAAAATTCAATCAAACTCCTTTGAGCATATACCTAGCTTAAAATTAGTCTTTGCATCAGTCATCTCAAGCTTCATTTACTATATTTTCTTGAGATTGACAAGGAGAGATCCCTCTCCCGACCTGGTAGGGCTAGCTACTAGGTTAAGCATGGTTTGATGTTACCCTAGACCTGCCTTTCTTAGCCTGAGGTAGATTTAGGCCTTAAAAACAAGTAGTTGCAATCTTTTAGAAAAAGTGATTGATATTAAAATATTTTTATTTTATAAAAAAATATTAAATGAATTTAGATTTTACTTTAATCATAAATTTATCAAATGTTAAGAGTTTAATTTTTTTTAAATGTAATTAATTTATAAATTTATCTTTTTAAGAAACATTTACATTTTAAGAGATTTGATCTCTCTCAAAACTTGATAAATTTAAGACTGAAATAAATATAAAATGATATATAAAATTCAAAAATAATATTAAAATATCTTAATAACAATCTATCCTCTCATAACACTTTAAAAAAAGGATATGATAAAATGCATGCATATTAGCAATGGGAAAGGGGGATTGCATTCCTAGTCAACTTTAGTGCTAGACTAGTTTCCTTTTATTTTTTTAAGGAAAGTATTATTACAAGTAGTTTACTTTTAATCTTGGAAGGAAAGTGTTGTTAGAAATTTTACTGTGAGGTTAAGGGTATATTATATAATTTTTATTTGTATTTATGCCATTATTTTTTAATTTATCTTTTTACATTTTTCTCTTCACTCTCTTTAATAATTAACTATTTTATAGCCCATATTTTCCTATTTCCTTCAACTTCTTTCTTGTTCCATGTCTCCTTGGGCCAAATTTTTCCAACCACCCTTCTTTTTCCTTGCTATGAGCATCCTACTTATTATAGTGTCTCAAACCCTCAAGCCTCTTCTGAGAGTGGTATCAAAACAAAAAAAGAAAGATTAACAAAGCACAAAGAAAGAGGATGAAGAGGATGAAAAACTTCCAAATTAACTAAGTTGGGAGACAAGTAAAGAGAAAAAAGTGCTCCTATTAAGGAAAGGAATATGGGAACACAAACACAGAATCCTTAAGGGATTCAAGGTATCAGGCATTAATAAATGAAATTTCTATCTTAGTATATTAGGGTAATGGGTAGTGAAATTGATGTAGAAGAAATCAAATACCTGAAAAAGGTTGAGAGGGAGGTTGGCCATAATTTTCTTACAAAAGGAAAAATTAGAATAGGAAACTATATTGGATATAAAAAAAATCAATATAGACATAATGCAATGGAGCAACAAGAAGTTCCCAAGAAGCCTCAAGGGACATCTATACTTTATGGGACTAGTGAGATATTTGCTATATCCAAATAATCATCATATAGCATTAGATCTATTAATTTGTTTTTATCAAAATCTCTACTAAGCATATATTCCTTTATAATATATATGCCCAAACCCATTACATGGATAAGAAATTATGTTAGAACACCATCTAAGGACATGGAAATCAAATATTTCTATTCCCAAAACCATGGTTGGAGATCTAAATATGGTTTTATATCTAGCAGAAAAGAGAGGAACAATGTTTGTTAGAGATCTAATTAGAGAGGTAATGGACAACTAGGTAGTAGATTGAGACCTACATGACCCAAAATGAAAGAATAGCAAGTACACTAGGACAAACAAGAAACTATATATGGATCAAATAGTGAAAAGACTATGTCACTTCCTCATCAAAATTCACTATTATTGGACAACATCTAGATATCCTCTTTAATCCTCCCATCAACAGTCTCTAAAAGTAAGCCCATGTTGCTCAATACAAAAGCATGTGTAACTTAATTAGGAGACTATCCCATTTTAATCCAACCTTATCTAATTGCATGACCCGGATGTAGTGATGATCTTTGAAGAAGAATACACCAAATAGAGCCTAAAGGAGTAGGTGTTTTCAAACATAAGGATTAAATAAATATATAGATTGTGTATTTTTCATTAATATGAGCCATACATAAATACATAGAGGAGATGATGATTGGTTTAATCTCCCAAAACCTCTAGTGATTTTAAAATTCATCTATGATTGTTCATATTCCTAATTTAATCTTTACAACATTAATTACAAAATACCATAATCCTAAGGATCAGTTATCAAATATTCCCTTCTTAATCTGAAGCAGTGTTTGTAAGTCTAAGCATATTTTAAAACTTTTCTCTTCCAAGAACTTTGGTGAATATGTCTATAGTTTTATTACTTGCAAAACAATGTATTAGTTGAATAGTCTTGGCCTCTACATGATGTTGAACCAAATGGAAGTTTGTGTTGATGCCCTTAGTTCAATCATGGAATCTAGGATTCTTGACGAGCTTGATTGAAAAAATGTGTTATTAATCATAATTGGAGTAGCATTCACTTGTTTCTCCTATAAATCCTCTAGTATGTTTCTGAGCCATGAAATCTCTTGCATCACTTCTATAGTAGCAACATACTCTACCTCTATGGTGGAATCTAATTGAATGGATTGTTTATATGATCTATAGGAGATAGTTGTTAATCCAAGACTTAGGATGTATACTAAAGTAGAAATTTCATTCTTCTTATCCCCATCAAAGTGTATCTAAATGCCCAACTAGTTTGAATTCATCCACATTATAATATTTGACTCCAAAGTATTGTGTTCCTTGTAAGTAATTTATAATTGTTTTTGCAGCAAACCAATTTCCTTCATAATGTTTTTTCATGAACCTAGAAAGAATCTCAGTGATGAATGAAATATATGGTCTCATGGTGGTAAGGAAAAGAAGACTTCCCATAAGTTATTTGTACTTGGTTTCATCCTTAAATTCATTTGCTTCTTTTGATGTGAGCTTAAAATTATGCATCATTGGAATAGAAAGAATATTACATTCAACCATGCCAAACATATTCAATTCTCTAATGTACTTCTTTTGGTAAATGAATATGTACTTCAAATTTTGAGTCACTTCAATGCCCATGTAGTAGTGAGTCATCTCAAAACCCTTATTTGATTCTTTCTTTATGGATGAAATATAGCTTTGGTTATTCCTAGTTATCAATAAATCAACCATAGACAGTACAATATATATATAATATTTTTTTTCCAATTTTCTTAAAAAATAGAGTTATATTATTAAGATTAAAGTGCTTGAAATTTATTTTAAAACATGTTCATTTAAGTTTCCATACCAATCTTGTGGTTCTTATTTAAGGATATATAAGGATTTGATGATTTTACATACTCTTTATTTTTGGGTTGAATTATATCGTAATAATTCCATTACATGTTATCATCAACTGGGGCTCGTAATCTTATGAAGTGCTAGGAAATATATATGCAAAGTTGTTCTCAAAGTGTTCAAAAAATTTCAACTATCACACCACTTCCCAAATCAACAATGAAGCATAAATCTCAAAAAATGGTTGCTCATATAACAATGAATTGTTAAGGTTGCATTGCAGGATGAGTACAATACTTGACAACATTCTATAATATTGTAGGTTTAGTACAAAAATTTTAAACTTGACAATACTATGTATTATTTCACTCTATAAATCAGATTAACAACCTTTGGTCTGCAACATGAATAATGAAAATAAAGCCAAGATCTACAACATAACATTTCCCACGAGTATGGTCTATTACCAAAACCACTGAGCAACAAGTGGCACAGAGACCAACTATGGCAATTAGTTTGTTCAAAGAGCCAGGAATTAAACAAATGATTTTCCAACATGAGATATTTGTTAAACAATCCTTGGTAAAACAATGCACAACATAATCCAAATTAAAAAAACCGTGCTTTAACCACTGATTTGTAACACGCTTGCAGCAAAATGTTCAAACTCTATGATACTAGTACAACATAGAGTAATTAAATTTAGCTATCACACAAAATATACATATTAAAGAACTACTTCTAAGATGAAGGGGGCCTTTCCTTCTCTCAAAAGTGGACTTGTAGCATGCTTATAGAATCAAGAACTCAATAAACGGTTATGCATACAAAATATTATATTCCAAAATAAAATAGAGTAAAAAATTATCAGAGATTCTGACTATCAGGCTCTCCCTATTTATGACCCCAATACAATCTAGATCTTCCGCTTATTCATATAGAAAGTAGGAAAATATCACCCTTAACAAGTCCCAATAGTATACAACAACGTTCTAACAAAATAATGTTCTTGGAGAGACAATTACAACAATATCTGGCTTATTTGAGAGGGTCACAAATAAGCGATGAGGTCAATATCCTTAAGTACAAAGTAATCAAAACTATAGAATCCCAATGGAAATTGGGAGAATAACAAATTTATCCATTTTTCCCAAATTGGGAACTAATTTTTACTTTTTACCAATTCTAGGCATGATTGCAATTTGACCATATTATTGGCATCAAAGATGTAGCCATAACTCCCAAACCATTTCAAATTTTCGAAAATGACCTACATCCTACTCAATTTTCTATGCTACACATGAAATCCATTTCTTACTCTTTTGAGATTCTTCTTCGTTGGCTCTAAAATCAAGGCAAAATTTGGTTGTTTCAAAATTGCTACAAATTTGGAGAAAAAGATTAATAAAATTCTATAGCTTCACATGTGTGACTTGGGTGCATTCCAAGGCAAGTATAACCATGCTGGGCATATGGGGAATAAAACACATGCCCCCAATTTTGCTAGAAGTGGTTTCACATATCTTGGTTGGTGTTTCAACTATAGGAATTTGGCCTTCGTTGGCTACAAGAACTGAACTCACAAATGTCATTAGCAAAAACAACCATAATATTCTCTAATTAATTAAAAATAAAGGAAACATATGGAAATTAGCTAACCTACCACTTTTGAACTTGTTGTGGTATATTCATGAATAAATACAATAAGAATGGTAATGAAAGAGTGAAGAGGTGAGGCAAAATGATAAAAAAATGGACGTTTTAAATGGTGAAAAAGATGACAAGGTGATGACTCGACAAGTACCCCACACTTTCATTTTTGCATGTCCTCATGCAAATAAGATGGAATTGACTATTGATCCCACTAGATATGCTTGAGGGGTGAATATAATTGTATAACAATCAACAATGTTGTAGAATAATCAATGCCATGCTTGATTTGGTTTGGTCCTCCTTCAATTGAGATTGAGAATATGGGAAGGATAATGGATTAAGGAATGTTTTTGTAATGTATGGTAGGATGATGATACAATACGAGGGATGAAACATATTGGAAAAAGGAAAGATACAGAGACAAAATGAATGTTAGGATAGGAATGCCAAGCTAATAGCTTCCTTTCACCATAATTTCCTAAATTTTCAATAAATAAATAAAAATTGACCCTGTTTTACCTCAAGCTTACCTTAACTTTGAATTTTGATGTGTATTTCACGATGAAATGAAGAGTGTGCAAAACATGGTACATGTTGGCTAACATTGAAGATGAACCTAAGATTTATGTGCAATCAACGTAGATTGTTGAGTGTTGTACTGAGATTGAGACCACTGCTAATGCGTGTTGAATACTATGCTAAAATATTAATGGTGAGAAATATTGACTTTGAAAAATATTTCAACATTTTATTGCATGAAGAAAGCAATTTGTTATAGGGATAGAGATCAATGAATTTAACCAAGGATATTTTGTTTATTTTAAGGTTAATGAGTTAATGAAATAACAAGTAGGCATAAGACTCTCATGCCTAACAAAACCCATATCTTCATTTCTTTCTCTAACTTACCACACATATTCCAACCTTGGAGGTCACTACTAGAACATGAATTTGTTGCAGGAAGCTATAGGAAAATCTAAAAAATTAACTTTAAATACATTCTCATGCACTCTTCATTATCCATTTTATCAAGACTTTCCTTTCATGTTAATCAAAGGGCCATGTGGGGCACAAAATGCATGTCTTGGTTTTTCTTTGTTTTGCCTCAGATGGTTGCAATATCTATGAAAAAGTGTCCTTGGTGCAAGCTACTACATGTGACTATTAAAAGAAAATTGGAAATGACTGCTACATGAATATCCTACTCTCCCATGACTAAGTCATTGAATTTCCTCATGCAACCAATCTTGTGAATGAATGTTTCATACTTGGAATGCTTAGTTCCTTAGTTTTATTCCTTTTTTATGGCTTGGTTTTAATGGGATAGAGGTGTGTTAATCTCGATGAAAGGGTTGCATCAAGAACCTAAAGGAGATGTCTAGCTACAAGAATTTTGGGTCTGAGCTATTGCATGAATTTTGAGCATATGTGATGAAGTAATTATCTCTAAGGATGACACCTTATTACTAAATTGGATTGCTAAGCTATACTTCAAACTAATCCAATGAAATATAAGCACCATTTATTGATTTATTTATTGACTATATGTTGTACTTCGAAACAACCCCCCATTTATAAAGAACAATAGCTATGGTTAGAGTTATAAATGGGGACCCTTTTAAATTTTTAGGCTTAGGATAATAATACATAACTCTATGAAAATACCTATCAAAACCTTGCAAAATGAACTAAGGATGAAATCCATGTCACAAATCACAAATCACACTTTTCCACATGACTATTTTAAAACACCTTCAGAAAATTGCAATATGCGATTAGGTCTCCCACTACGATAACATCACCTTGTCATTTCGCAATCATATTTCGCACTTTGCATAGTTCACAAGAAACTTAACCATGCCATTAGAACAACCGTTAGCAATTTGTGAAATGTGATATTGTGATATCCGCAATTGCATTTCGCTTGATGCATCTGGTAGTGCTATACTATATTGCTTTAAAGACCACGATGCATGATTAAGAGTGGTAAAATGTGTGGAATAATTATGTTTTAAATACCAAAACAAATGAGTTGACAGGTTAATAAATATTTAGCGGCCTAAGGAAGGATAATCATTTTCCAGGTTATGTGTAGTTACAATCGAGTATCTCATCAAACCTTTCTCATGATCCAAATTCATTTCTGAGAAGATTTCAATATTAATTACCTAATATCATTTGCACTGATATATCTTGTCTATTTCAGGAGAGTGACAAAAGATATGTCACTAAGAAAGGTGATGCAGAAACAGAGCAAATAGGCCATTGTTGAATCTAAGTTTACAAAGATAGTTCCTATCTTTGCTGATACAATTAGTGATGCTTCCAAAGGTGTAACAGCTTGGGAATTGATTTACAATAGGGTGGAGGATGAGCATCCTAAAATCATTGTTACGAGAGAAAACACTGACTCAACAAGGCCTTCAGGACTTTAATGCAGAGATGCCTCCTGTTCTTTCCTTCATAGGATAGAATCAAGATCTAAAATCCTCCCATACACAGATATGATCATGTGGGTGATCAAAAACTTTATCATTGAAGATATGCAATTCAAGAATTGAAAGATGGAGCTCATAAGGTTGTTCATAGCAGAGGAATTGAAGAAGATGTACCACATACCTGACCTGTAAGATATCTACGACAATGCATTTGTGGCTAACTTCGAAAAGAAGAACCCATACCCCTTTAAGCTAATTCAGGGTTGGAGAGTGTTGGAAAACAAACTCAAATACGAAAAATCGGGTATGTATGCTATAACCTCTTTGGCAAACCCCTACAACTATGAAACAACCATGTTATATAGATTGTATGGGCCACCCAATAATACTGAGTTTTCAATAGAATGGATTCCTTTGATTGATGCTTGTGTTAATTCCCATATCATAAATTGGCCTTCCATCCTATCTAACAACCTAGCCACCACCATTACCGAATATCGGCAAAAGAAAGCCTCCTCTTCAAATAACCTCTCTCCCTTCTATTTTAGTGCCTACATTATGGATGCTATCTATTTTTGCACGACATTTCCAACCATGGGTTGGAAATGAACCTTACAAGATCCTTACCCAATCCATCTAAGTCATAAACAAATATGGGAATTTCATTACATACCTCACTTCTATAATATATTTCATGTTGTTGTGTTGCCCCTACATCAAATAATTTTCAATAAGAAAGCCCCTAGGTTTTCCCAAGAAGCCGCAATAGACTTGCTTACTGTCAGCAAGTATTTCATTGAAGAATAGTTCAGCTACATTAGGGTATTTGGTCGCACAACTAATACACATGTACTTCCTTTATATGTTTCTGATAAGTTATTAGCAGGAGAGATTTCCTACCAAACTATGGGAAGGGACCCGACTAAAGTTCTCAAAGATGACAAGAAGTCATTATGCCCCACTTTCCCTTTCAAATGTGGTTCTTTTTCTTTGGAAAATTTTTTTCATGCTACTAAGGAATCAACACATAAGGAAGCCCTTAGGCTTCATACATTTCCTAAGAGGCAATTTGATCCAAATAAAGTGGCATATAATGTCACTACTAGAGTAAAGCTCAAGCCATACAATCATGAAGATAATTATTTTGAGGATTTGTTATAGTTGGTCGTATCCTTCGAACAAGCATTCGAATGGGCAAAGGTGAATCTGAAACCTGAATATTTTCAAAGATTTCAAGAATTCAGAGATGAGAGGCTCCAGGTGATCCCAATGCATCTACACCAAGTTTGACTATTGATAGTGGAGGTCCTAGCTCTCAAGTATACTCTTAGGTAAACATTGAGAAGACACCAAACATAGGGAAACCCAAATACACAGACAACATAGATGAGTCCACCAAGCAGTCAACTGAGAAACAAGTGATGAGCATCCTGACTACAAAGATCAGTTCAGACACCAAAGGAAGTAGTTTGGAGCTGTAGTGGGATCAGTTTAATTAGAAATTGCAAGGCATTCCCAAAGCCTCAAATACCCATGAAAAGAGGGAATGTAAAAGTCCTCTGCATGTTCATAAGGATACAAAGCCCAAGTCTATCGGCGAATAGTCCACACCTATGGAGGAACAAGCAACAACATTCTAGCATACTGAAATTATCCCTACTCTGCCCACATTATAAATTGTTCTAAAAGTAATTGAAATACCTCCACTTGATGTGTTCTATAGCCCTCTACACAGCATTGTAGTTAGAAGGTAGAGAAAAAGGAGAATGGTAGATACCCCTGAATTCCCACCTGGAAACGAGTTGATGGGCATTGTTTGGAAGGACATTCCTTTCAATCCAGCCAAGAACTTGACTAGACTATCAAAGTTCATGGGAGCCTACACATTGGCCACTATGGACAAGGCTACTGAGGTCTCTTCTTTACTAAGGGAGAAAGAGGAGAGAATTGTACAGCTCAAACAAGAGCTCAAGGCAGAGAAAGAAATCGTAAACATGCAGGTGGTTGAGCAGCTCGCACAATTGTAGCAAGACATGGAGGTCTTGAAAAGAAGCCATGAAGTCGATATATCGGCCAAAAACATGCAACTCCAAGAAATGCAGCAATCCATGGAAAGATACATGGATGTTCCCACAACTGAGGAGCTCATTAAAGAGTCCCTGGAATTAAATTCCCTTTTGGTGACACAACAAGACTATTTCTGCCAGAAGATGTCACAGATTACCCCCTATCTAACTACTAGCGACTAGTTAACAGATAAGGCAATCAACCAGAGAACAAAGTTTAAAAATTTAGACACCAGAATCTCTAAGTTCATCGAATGGAAGGAAACAGAAGATGGAAGGAAATCCAATCTACTTGAGATTGAGGAAACTCATAAAGACATTATCCTCATATATTGGGATACGAGAATAAAACATGTCGAGCTAGCAATCGCAAGGGCAACCGAGTATCAAAGAATATCATTAAGCCAGTGAATCACATCTTGTTCACCACCAATCTCATTAAATAAGGAAATACGAAATAAATGCCCAATTTAGCTGCTTTGTATAAACGCTGGCAAGAAAAGGTGGGGAGTCAAAGAGAGGCAATTACAAAACTAACCATGACCAACTGTGAGTCATATTGGTAGTATCTTGTTAAGCCACATAGCCAGATTATGACTCTCAATTGTTCCCTTCATACGACTCAAAGGATGTTGCCACCGCTCACTGATGTGATCCTCACAAGACAACTCAGGACACATTTCGGGGCACCTCCTCAAATTCAACCAATGACCAATATTTGTGATTTATAGGACAAGCTGGCAGATCAAAAGTTGTCCTCTTAGTTCTGTTTATTTAGCCTCTATTTATTTTTGGAGTTAGTTACCTAGTTAGGAGGAAGGTTGTTTGAAACCTCCTCAAATTTTGTATAATCCATTTTTGCACATTTAGTTAGAATAGTATTTATACCCTTCTCATGCATTTAGAGAAAGGTCCATAATTTTATCAAAAAAATTTGCAAAGAATGCACTATTGTAAGTTTGTGAATGCTTTGGTGAAGTTATGGAACATCATTTCTTTTAGATATCAGACTATCCTTTGTTGATGCACTTTCGTATTCTTGGGAGAGAATTTGATTTGAAGAAAGAAATTGGTCTATGTCATTTGCCAAATGAGCAGGACTTCACACATATGTTGTTATTATTGTGTATGCTTGATTATGTTTACATTTAATTAGTGGAAAAACTTTACTTTCATGAATTATATGTGAGATTCATTGTTTCTGTTAAAGCATTAATTGCACTTATGTATGATGCCTAGTTGAAATTGTGATTTTCATATATAACTCATCATATATGTGATTTATTTTATAAATTCCTATGACTAACTATTTAGTCAAAGGAATTATCTTTTACATTATCATTTATTTTTAGTTTTGTTCAATTTTTATTATCGCATGTTAAACATATATCTTTGTAGATCACATACCACACAGGATTACTTGGGTTTATATTAGAATAAGTTAGTTAGAGAAATTCCACTATAGAATAGTTCATTTAGATTATCATTATTCTATTGCAAACACTCGTGAACCACACACTCTCATTTAAAACCCACACTGGGAAATTGGTCCCATTATCCCCAGTTAGAGCCACCACTTTAAACAGAAAAGGAGTTGTCTTAAGGTCCGAACTGGGTGGTTATCCCCCATGTTTTGGCAGCAAAATTATGAGGCTGTAATACTCTCCTATCCTACTTGAAAAGAGAGACACATTTCCTAAAGTGTATGAATACTTCTAATGAATCCATGTGTATAATAGGATCACAAATAAACTCATATCAAAATATGAAAAATATACCTCAACGACTATTTAGATATGAGGAACTAGCTACTCTGATTGATGTGATAAGAAGCATTATTGAAGAATAGAGTATTACTTTGATCTTATGGTTTTCTAGAACCAACATTCAATATAGCCATGATGTTCCTAGTTCTCTTGTTCATCTAGTCCACTCTATATGCCCTTCCCTGCCATGTTATGTAGATCGTCTTCTTCAGATTATTGGTCTCCTAGATGCATGAAAGATTTGATGATAGGCATATAAATAATTTATCAATATCATGTTCTAATAATTCTTTTCCATCAAATTTGGTCTATGACTCTTTAGTCTCTTCAGAAAATTGGAAAGGGTGATGAAGGAAGGTGGCTCATGGATATGTTTCCCTTCTATTACTTCATGGAGTGCAAGTATGTTTTTGACTGCTTCAAACATTTAATCTTCCAAATATGTAAAGAGTTTCTAAATTGTTTCTAGGATTTGAGAAGTTCTTGGACTATCATTCTTCTTCACCCAACATGTTCTTTAATACTATTGTATGATTCCTTTCTAGTTGTTGGTCCATATCTAGAACATGGATTGGTGTATGTGGGTTCTTATAGATAAAGATCTTAGAAAACAAATATTAAGGCAAAGCATGCACTCATACTCTCATTCTACTAAGGCCATGCTTTCACCAAGACCCTATTGACATGAGTAGTAGGTGCTACAATCAATTTGAAGAAACAACTACAAAATCAATTTAAAAAGAACTCCTTAAGCACTTCCCTGACAACAACTCCAAAAATGTGGGCTAAATTATACGGTAATATTTATGCTACATTTTATCACCAACCAAGGATTGTAAGCTTATGAAATTCTAGGAAATATATATGTAGAAATTATCTCAACGTGTTAAAAATTTTCAACTATCACACCACTTCCCAAATTAACATCAAAGCATAACTCTCAAAAGATGGTTGCGCATCTAATAGTGAATTGCTTTGGTAGCATTGTAGAATGAGTATAGTACTATAAAACACTCCATATAATTGCAAGTTGAGTACATAGTTTTAAACCTGACAATAAATTGTGTTAATTTAGTTTGGAAATTAGATTGATAACCTTCCATCTACAACATGAATAACAAAAGGAAATCTAGGATCTGCAATAGAAAATTTCCAATGACAAATGTCTATTAGAAATATTGATGAGAAACATGTTGCACATAATGTAGCTATGACACTTCCCTTGTTTAGAGAGCCACCAATTAAACTAATGATTTTATAGCATGGGATATTTGTTAACAATTTCATAGCAAAACCATGTACAACATAATCCAAATAAAAACATCATGCTTTAACTATTGATTTGTATCAAACTTGTAAAAGAATGTTCAAACTTTATTCTACTAGTAAATACATAGTCAAATAAATTTAGCTATCACACAAAATGCACATATTTAAGGCACTACTTTTGATATGAAGGGGGCTCTACCTTCTCTGAAAAGTGGGCTTGTATGAAACTTATGAAATTAGGAGCTTAATAAATAGTTATCAAGAAACAAATATTTCATTCCATAATAAAACATAGTGCAAAATTATCATAGTATCTTACTATCAGCCTCTTGATTTCTATCACCCCCTATAGTTTATTTCTTCCTCTTATTTAGATAGAAAGAAGGAAAATCTTAACAAATCTTGACAATATACAACATCATTCTAGAAACATACGATTCTTGGAGAAACAATTACAACAATATCTGCCTCATTTGAGAGGGTCATAACTCAACAAGGAGGACAATATCCTCATGTACAAAAAGATCCTCATGTACAACAAAATCCAAACTATATAAGCCCAAATGAAATTTGAAGAATAACTAACTTATCTTTTTTTCTTCAGAGTGGACACTAATTTTGACATTTTTCCAATTATGGGCATAACTACAACTTGGGCACATTCACATTAAATACTTGGCCATAATGGCCAAAAAGATTTGAATATTTGAAAATGGATTTCATCTTATTCAAATTTTTATGCTACACACAAAACCCATGTTTTATTTTTTAGGTTCTTCTTCGTTGGCTCTAAAGTCAAGGTAGGAGTCGGTTATTTCAAGGTTGCTACAAATTTGGAGAAAAAGCTTAATTAAATTATACAACTTCACACTGTGAGCTGGGTGAATTCCAAGGCAAGTAGAACCATGTTGGGCATATGCAGAATAAAATCTATGCCCCTAATTTTTCTAGAAGTAGCTCCACATATCTTAACGAATGATTTAGCTACAAGAATGTGAACTTCTTTAGCTACAGGAACTAAAATCACAACCATAATTAGCAAAACCAACCATAATATCTCTAATTCATTACATATAAAATGAAATTAGATACGTTATCACTTGCGATCTTGTTGTAGTATATTTATGAAGAAACATCGTAAGAATGGTATTGAACGAGTGAAGAGGTGAGGTAAAATGATAAAAAAATGGATGTTTTAAATGAAAAAAAAAAGATGAAAAAATGTTTACTCAAAATTATTCTTGTGCCTTCACAACAAAACCCTATGGCTAAGACATTAAAAATTAATTTTCAAGTATCCTTTCAAGAAAGAAATATTCACATCTGTTTGATGAACTTTCCATCCATTTTGTGCTTCCATGAAAAAAGAATATAAATGGTAGCCCATTTTTTTGTTGTGGGGGGGGGGGGGGGGGGGGTGGCCTCCTCATAATAAATTCCTTATTTTCATGCTAATCCTTTTTCCATTAATTTCACTTTTTTATTATAATGTGATCCATCTGATTTGAAATTTTTCTTGTAGATCCATCCACTATATCCAAGTCCCATTCAAGATAAGAGCATCATACCCCTTCTTCATGGATTCTCACCATTCATCATGAGAAACAACATCTTCAAAATAAGTTGGTTCAATATCAATAGGTAAATTCAATTCAAAATCAAACAAAAAATCTATATCATTTAGATCACCTAACTTTTAATTATCTACATCACCTCCATCTTTTCTTGTAGAACTTCTAGTTCTTATCTTTCCAACCTCATCAGGATGAACACTTTCAAGTCTCTTTATGATTCACTTTGGTGGACCTTTCTAAGATGTCATAGGTTGTTCAATTGATTGAGATGGTATTGAATTATCATCAATGTTTATCCTTTAAATCTTACCAATCACATATTCCAATTGAATCTCCTATTTCAATAAAGTGGCTCGATCTTCTTCATGAGGGGGATATCTAAATTTTGATCCAAGATAGGTCTCTCCCTTCAAGATGTGAAATCTCATCATAAAACTCATAAGATGTCTTTACATGAGTGAATCCATCCATATTTCAAGCTACTACTCATATTTTTGTCATTTTTGTTGGATTCAAGAAAAGCATGTCTTGAAGGAATGAAATTCGTGCTTACCTCATCATAAATTTGATATGCCTCAGTGGTATTTGATTACCCCAAGAAGATGCACTTTTAACTCTATTCATAAGACTTGTCTCTTGGTTCCTTAGGAATTAAGGCATAGTAGGTGGAACCAAAGACCCTAAGATGCCTCTAAAGGAATGCAACCATACCACTTTTCATTTGGAGTTTTATTTCTAGGAGCATGAGATGGACACCTATTTTTCACATAGATTTTCATCATCCAAAAACATCAACTTCACATTGTTGACAAAGAACATTGAATTTATGATGACCAAGAGTTCATTGTTCATTCTTTTTCTACACCATTGTTATGAGAATTATATGGCACAGTGGTGTTGGCGTAAAAAATAACGGCCCTTACAAAAAAATTCCCCGAAGGAGCAAGGCTCATACCCTTGGGTCAATGTTATCTACAAGAGGCAATGGTTGTTGAATTCGCCCAGTTGCATGTCGTCGTTGATGATATCCAACACCATACTATCGTCATTAATGGGTGCCAACACAACGTGTTGCATCACAATTCACAAGTGTCGGGAACCAACAGAAGTGCACACGTACCAGATCCAATGATGGGAATGCCTAAGCATCCAACGAAAAAATATTGCTCAATGTCATGGAGTTGCATGAATGATAATGATGGTGGAGCAATGCAGAGCAACCACATGTTGTTCTCTCGGGTCCTCCACATGCCTCCACAAGTTTCAAACTCTAGCCCTTCGACCTTGTGAAATGCTGAATTGTGGCCTCTCCACATGGGCAACACACTTGTCACCGTCATGCACACCAAGCTGCCACATAACTTGCCATGTTTTCCCAATCATTACGAACAGTCAACAATCCATGTGGCTAACCCCACATCTTGTCGATGTCAGCATGGTGTCATTCAAGCTTTCCCGCCAAACAGATCCTCACATGTGTCATGCATTGACTCATATAAAGGGCATATAGGGGCCACATTTTTGGCATTTTCTATTGTTGTCGTCTAGTCTGACCCTTGCGCACATGTATCCTTTAATTTTCCAAACTTGGTAAAATTCAAGCGTAAGTCCTCCAAAATTAAACCTATAAGCTTTTTCTTTTCATGAATTCTTCTTGTCAAAGTCTCTATACTTCAAAATTTATGAGAATATGACTCAAATTTAAACCGTAGCACTACCTTGCAAGGAACATACACTCCTTTAAAATAAAATCCCTTTCCTAGATGAAATGGCTCTGCAAATTTGTGCAATTAGCCTCCTAGATGCATCATTAAGCTGGAATAACCTCCTCATTTACCAAATTTATGTTCCTTTAACTTAGAAACCCTAATCTTGTCATTCACACATGCACATCATCATTCATAGCCTTAAAGTTTTAAAAGTTTCTCCCACCAACCTGTCACTCTAACTTTACAACACATGGAATCCATTTATTTTCTGCTTTGATTCTTGGAATATCTCTTTTGTATTTCTTTCATATTTCAATCAATTAATTACCTCCAACACACTATCATGTCAAATGGCCTCTTTATTGCCAAAAAGCTCCATAGATATAAAAGGAAAGAACAAAAAGACATGTTGTGACACTGATATCAACACTTGAGACCCATGGAAACCTTTGAATTGAGAAAGTCCATTCGTGTTCTGGATGAGCAAGTGGATGCCTTGGCAGTGTTAGAGATCACTAAGAGACATTATTTTCACTACCTAATCAAGCACATAATTTGGAATCAAATGAGATAGAACTCCTCTAGGAAAGAGAACATATTAAGGCATATGAAACTAAGTTGGATATTTTGAGAAAAGAGAATTCTAGAAAGATTTCTTTCAAATAAATGAGGAGGATAGTGTGGATACAAATAATAAAGACAATGGAAAAACACTAAAACCATTTGGAATTTATTCAAGAAATGACCAGGACTGTGAGAATAACACAAAGAGAAATATAAGCCATTGAGAAGACTATTGGAGATTCTCATTCCAAGGCCGAAGAAATCACAGACTTCCTTAACCAGATGCCAAAGGAAGAGGTGAAAAAAGTGAATCTCAATAGGTTTGAATGGGTGACAAGAGCCAACCAAATAATAAGTAAAAATGAATTGGTGATGATGGCCAGAGAAGAGGCGAAAGTGTTGATGGAAGAAATAAAATGTTTTAAATAGAAATGCTCCATAGAAGGAATTTTCCAACCTTCTTTGATGATCATGGTAACTTTCTTCCCAAAGAGTCCT